>CM077250.1:29766862-30056862 GCA_039654775.1 Spinibarbus caldwelli | reverse complement strand
TAGACCCCTAAAGACAGACCTACTGTGAGCTCTGAGGTTGTTAAACGATGGTATATGCTTTTGTTGAAGCCATCTGTTAACATTATGTCAGCTTATTTTTAAAAATAATCATGTTTAAAAGCAGAATCCCTTGTGAAAAACTGCATTACTACATTATGATGCTGTACAGAAAATCCAACCAACTGGCGAGTGACAGTGAGCAAATCACACAAATGACTTAATCGAGTAACCATTGAATGAAATTTTGAAGTAGAAAGAATGAAACAGTATCTTCTTGTAAAACATAGTCAAACTTAAAGGTTTTTTTTTTTTTTCTTTTTTTTTACAGTGTATTTAGGTAAAAGCTAAGCATATATAATCTTTATACACTGTAGAATGTGGTGCAGTTGGTACCTTAAATAGCCATTATTTTCCAGATTCAAACCGTAAAAATGTATTTTGTTGGTATAAATTAATGTATTTAGGTTTATTCAGTGATGCTAAATACTATTATTGATTATAAAACTAGTTAATTTAAATGTTAATTTTTCTTTTTCAGTGTAAAATTTCCATTACATTTTTATAATTTCAGTAATTTCCTTGACTTTTCCAGCTCTGGAAATCATTATTTTAAAATTCTCTGAACTTTCTAGGCTTTGATGACTGTGGGAATCCTATTTAAAGCAATGTTTTAGGCCTTTAGAAGAAAATCAAACCTAGATTGTGCCATGCATTCCAGCAAAGGGATTCCCAAAATATTATTTGAAAACAGCTTCTAATTAAGACAATCTCTACACGCCCTGTTCACGCGGTATGATTTAGACAGACAATGCTTCCTCACATCCTCACATGAAAGAAACTCAGATGTCTTCACAAATAAGACCCCTCAAATGCTGTTTTATTAAACACTTTACTCCCGATAAAATGTGTGCTTTCCCTGTGTGCTTGCTATTGTGTATTGGTGTGTGTGTGTGTGTGTGTGTGTGTGTGTGTGTGTGGGTGTGTGTGTGTGTGTGTATGTGTGTGTGATTTCATTGGGTTGTGATCAACATGTTCAGCTATGTATAGGTCAGACAGTCTAAATAAGACATATACACAAAATAATCAGAGAAAAAGATAACGTAATGCTGAAAAAAAAAAAAAAAAAAATCTGTTGTAGCCAGTAGTATGTAATGTTTATGTGGCTTCCATCATTTTATACTATTGTCCACTACTGTATTAGAACTTGAATGAGTGAATGAAAACAAGTGCACAGATTTGGACACTGTATGCACCAGAAGGGCTGCAGCTTTTGCGCAGTTTGTGCTGTTTAATTGTTAGTAATATTTCAAGATGTTTCACTTAATATTTCAATACTTCACTTATTGCACTGAAGAAACTTAGGTTTGCTTGATTATCCATGAAAAATGTAAGCACACAAAAAATGCACTTCACATATACACTTATTTAACTAAAAAAAAGTGAAATGTTGGACACTTCATGCACTTAACAGTCGCAATATAATCTTCTAATACACTCTACAGTAGTGTACACAGGGCATAGTTAAGTGCATACTGTAGAGCATGTCATTTTGAGACACACATATGGGCTCACATTTGTGTAGTTCAACTAAAATTCTGCCATTTACCTTCATGTCATTCATTCCAACCTGAATGGCAAAGTTAGGCAGATATTCTGATTTTTCTGTTTATTTTTATAGTGAAAGGTGACCATGGATGTCAAGCTCTGAACAAGCAGCATACAAGTATCAGCTCAGTATGTTTCAGGTCTTCTGAAGCAATATGATAAGACTGAAGACTGCAGCTTATTGCCTGATAATCGATCACTTGACTCCTCTGCAATGCTAAGCTTGTTTTGTCTTATAGTAGTCATGTTTCCTACCCATTTCTGTTGGTGGTCTGCTGTGAAGTCTTTACGGAAAGATAGAATCTTTCTTGTCATAAAGTGACAATGTTTTATTCCGTGATAATTTTCTTCATTCAGACTAAGAAGTTCAGGACACTGGTTTCTTTGATCGACACTAGTATTGCAGTTCTGTTTCTTTACATTTTTAGATTTTTTTCAATTCAAAGACATTTATTTTACTGTTTTGTTCACTTATAATGGATATTAACCTGATTCTGAATCTGGTGGTTTTCTTGTTTATTTTTATCAAATTCTGCGTTCCACAAGTCTCAATTAGGTATTTTCCCATTAACCAAATTCTTGATTAGTTAGTGGACTCCACACCTCACTGGAATAAATGACATTTGGCTCATTAACTCATTCTAATATGTGCATTCAAATTCTAATTGGAATCCCTAAAGGCATTTGTTTTTTAGCATAGAAATTGTGCTCTCAGTTTGTTGAGATTGTCTGTGCAATCAATTATAATGCTAAAATGATTGCATCATGATGAAAATGTAGAATGATTGCTTATTAATATGAATGTTTTTTGTTTTGATTGATTATTTTATTTTTAATGTGACAGTATTTTATCATTCATTCATTCATTCATTCATTCATTCATTCATCCATTTCTTAGTTATATTGCAACATAATTTTACAAAACGTTACTGTTTTTTTTAAGAAATTAATATTTTTATTCAGTAAGGATGCATTAAATTGATCAAAGACTTTAGCCATATTTATATAAAAAAAACAACAACAACAAAACAACAACAACAACAACCTTGATTTCAAATAGATGTTGTTCTTTCAAGCTTACTATTCATCAAAGAATCCTGAAAAATGCATCTCCCAGTTTCCAAATATTCGGCAACACAACTATTTTCAACATTGCTAATAATCAGAAATGTCTCGTGAGCAGCAACTCAGCATATTAGAATGATTTCTGAAGGATAATGTCACCCTGAAGACTCGAGTATTGATGCTGAAAATTCAGTTTTTCAAAAATTTCAAAAATTAGAAATTTCAGCCTTTTTTTTTTTAGTCCTTTTCAGAACTTAAGTGATCTCAGACCCTTTCCCCTAAAAGGGAACATTATGTATAAAGTTAATTTGTCTTTTCTGTCTGATAAGATATTAAAATGTTTCTTAACTCCTCTAAAATCACAATAAGCTGTATTTCAGTTTTAGTTATTTTTTTATTTTTTATTTCTAAAGAATTATATATCATATCATGTCTAAAACCGTTTAATACACAGGTAGTTACAAGTCAGTTTAATCACCGTTCTACATTAATGTACTGCTTTCATTGACACACTCATCACTCGCACACACAGATCAGAGATTGTGCAGTGCGCACACAGATACATTCAGGAGCACAGACACTTGTCAATGCTGCCGCATGACTGTTACTAATAGTTTCGATGCTGAATCACTTCGTTATATCTCTCAACAACTAGGGGGTAAAATTTTTGTTTTTGAAGTAACTAAACTCATTGTTTGCAGACACACAGATGCACTTCACTAAAACAACTTTCACCCCCCCCCCCCCCCCCCCCCCACCCCCACCCCTCTTTCTCTTGATAATTCATTCAAATCAATGCTATAATTCATCCATTCAAATAAATGTGATCTTACCACACTATTGTCACACTTCAAGGGATCACAAAGACGAGGAGACGAGCAATTCATAAAACTAGAGTCTTTAATGTCCAACAGGTTTACATGGAGCACAGGCAAGGAAGACATACATGTAGGACGAGGGGTTGACGTATAATACCGGACAGGAAACACAGGGCAGAACACACTATAAATTCACAACGTAAACGAGATAATTAAACAAACACAGCTGGAAATGAATTAACTAATAAAGACATGAACAGGAATAGAACCAAATATGGGCATACAAGAGGTAGGGAAACACAAGACACAAGACAACCCTGACATTATGCCCCCCTTCGGAAGGCGCGTCCTCGCGCCATATACCATCCAATGGGGAGAGGGGGTGGGCGTTTTGGAGGCCTCCAGGAAAAAGAACACGCCTCCAGGGCGGTGCCCGTTCCGGGACCCATGGTGGAGCAGGGAGCTCGGGAGGCTATGGCGGGTCTGGAGACTCGGGAGGCCATGGCGGGTCAGGGAACTCGGGAGGCCGCGGTCCCAGCCCCCGCCCCTACAGCTGAAGCCATACTACCCCCCCTCCCCCCAAAAAAATACTTGGAGGAGCTTACGGGGCTTAACTGGAGGTCAGGAGCCCTCCCTGGGTTTAACGAGGGATCAGGAGCCCTCCCTGGGCTGAACTGGGGATCAGGAGCCCTCTGTGGGCTTAACTCGGGAGCAGGAGCCCTCACTGGGCTTAACTCGGGAACTGGAGCCCTCACAGGGCTTAACTTGGGAACAGAAGCCCATCCTGGACTTAACTCGGGAACTGGAGCCTTCTCTGGGCTTAACGGGGGATCAGGAGCCCTCCCTGGGCTGATCTGGGGATCAGGACCCCTCCGTGGGCTTAACTCGGGAACAGGAGCCCTCACTGGGCTTAACTTGGGAACAGGAGCCCTCACTGGGCCTAACTCGGGAACTGGAGCCCATCCTAGGCTTAACTGGGAGTCAGGAGCCCTCTCTGGGCTGAACTGGGGTTCAGGAGCCCTCTCTGGGCTGAACTGGGGGTCAAGAGCCCTCCGTGGGCTTAACTCAGGAACAGGAGCACTCCCTGGGCTGAACTGGGGATCAGGAGCCCTCTGTGGACAGGAACTGGAGTCTTTTGTGGGTTATCCACAGGAACAGGACCCCTCTCTGGGCTAGGCTCGGAATCTGAGGTCCCTACTGGGCCGGATATGAGACCAACTGCGCTCCTTGGGATGAACGTGGTGACCGGGGCCATTTCAGGGGTGTACTCAGGAACCGCTTCCATTGCGCCAGCTGGAGAAGCAAGCAGCTTGGGAATGGCCTCCGTGGCCATGACAAGAGGGAGCAGCCCACTTTTCAGGAACCCCAACAGACACGACAAGACTAGACTGACAAGATTTGTTCCGGTGGACACGACAAGACATCTGGGGACATTACTTGACTTTGGTCAGGGGCTAGAGCCATCTCTCGACTCTGCTCAGGGGCTGGAGGCATCACTGGACTCTGGTCAGGGGCTTGAGCCATCACTGCTGCGAACTTTCGAGGAGCGGCACTGGAGGGCGCACTGGAAGGTGCTTACGAGGAGTGGGCACTGGAGGGTGCTCTGGCAGGCGCTTTCGAGGAGCCGCAACCAGTGGGCTTGACTTTGGGTTTGCTACAGGAACTGCCGGCGGGCTTGAGTGAGCTGCGAACGGCAGTGTGCTTGAGTGAGCCGCGGATGGTGGCGTGCTTGCCACAAGAACCACCGGCGGGCTTGCCACAGGAACTGCCGATGGGCTTGCCACAGGAACTGCCGGCATGCTTGAGTGAGCCATGGATGGCGGTGGACTTGACAGCCGATCTTGACGGAAGAGTGGCCAGCGGGCTGGGATTAGTCGCAACCGGCGGGATGGAGCGAGTGGTGGGATGCCTGAGTGAGCCGCGAGCGGTGGCATGCTTGACTGCCGATCTTGACCGTAGAGTGACCAGCGGGCTGGGATTAGCCGCAGCTGGCGGGCTCGAGCGAGCAGCGGCGAGCATGAGTGAGTGGCGGTGAATCCTGCGACATCCATGCTTCTGTTTTAGGTCCGGTATTCTGTCACACTTCAAGGGATCACGAAGTCGAGGAATTCACAAAACTAGAGTCTTTAATGTCCAACAGGTTTACATGGAGAACAGGCAAGGAAGACATACACGTAGGACGAGGGGTTGACATATAATACCGGACAGGAAACACAGGGCAGAACACACTATAAATACACAACGTAAATGAGATAATTAAACACAACTGGAAATGAATTAACTAATAAAGACAGGAATAGGAACAGAACCAAATATGGGCATACAAGAGGTAGGGAAACACAAGACACAAGACAACCCTGACAACTATTTCATCTGTGTCTGATTTAAAGCGGGCAGAATTGTAGATCTCAGCTGTGCGTTAGGTGGTTCTTTGCCTCCACATCATGTATTAAAATAATTTAATGCACAGCTAGCTGAAGATTACACAAATGACACTCTAGCTGACACTCAAACAGCAGAGCCACACACCAAGTCTGCAAAACCATACACTAATTCTCGGCCTTTGACCATCGGCCTCGGCCAGTTTTCAATTTCATAAAACACTTTTTGCAAAACACAACACACAATTCTCCATGTAACACACAAAAATCTAACAGGAATTAATATTATGGCTAAGGTGTTTGCAAATGTTTGCTTTTGAGATGTGTTTGTGATATTCTGAATGCAGTGCTTCATTTTGCAAGAGATGTGAGGCATTTTGCATTTTGTATGTGCAGTTCTTGGATTTGTGTGTAAAGTTTTGAAAAAAAGAAGCAAAGTTTTGAAAATGTGTTTAAGCAGTTGAAAAAAAACTGTAATATAATAATAATCATAAACTATAGATAGGATATACATAAACAAACAAAAAAAAGGTATACAAATAATAAACTGCTTAGTTCAACTTCAAGCTGTTGAAAGAGGACCTTCAAGTTCAACCGTGACCTCATTGCTTTCACAAATCACAAGGAAATCGAACCACAAATGGACACACAAACGAACCATACTGTGTGCCCACTTGTGGTTCGATTTCTTTGTGATTTGTGAAAGCAATGAAGTCACGGTCCACTTTGTATGCACCAGTATGGTTTGCTTTTGGAACCTTTTAGGGGGACTTGGTTTGTACACATGCTCAACCGCTCAGAGAGTGTTTGGAGGGCTCAGAATATTACTGTTTTTACTGTATTTTTTGATCAAATGCATCCTAAGTGAGCAGAAAAACTTCTTTCAAAAACATAAAATCTCACAGACCTTTTGAACAATAGTGTATATTGATATGTAAACTGCCACTAACCACCAAGTCCACCAGCCAAACAGCTACAGTGTTGAATCTCATAAAAAAAGCATTATCCCATTTCACCCTGAAATATAAAGGCAAATATATATATATATATATATATATATATATATATATATGCCCATTATATATATATATATATATATATATATATATATATATATATATATATATATATATATATATATATATATATATAAATATGATTTTTAAATTCATTATTTTATTTGAGAAAATGTTTTGAAATCAAGAGCTTATTTTTTTCGGTGTGTGTTTTTAGAGGGTTTTGACAGAGGAGCACTGGCAGAGAGCCCTGCAGCTCTGATATCAAGCGTGTTATCAGGCTCCCGGAGGGGCCCTTCATTGTCCCACCACACTCCACTGCAGCACCACTAACACATCATTTGTTACCGCCCGCTACACTGGTTTTAATTAGTGTCTCTGAATGCAGCCGCACAACAGAGGCTCGAAAAATCAAACACCACTGCTCCAAATTTGTTTGTATCTGCTCCAGTTTCACGACACAAGTTCCTCCCTTCGTACAGCCAAATACACAAGAGCTGTTTGAGCTTCTCATCTTCCCTCAAAATATTTCCTCTGTCAATATCATACTGTCTGCTTCACAACCTGGCAAACGACGTGTTTTGCGGCAAACACAATGAAGAAGTTATATTTAATCTGCCTAATCCTGCTGGTATGGAAAATTTAACGTAAGACAGCAATCGTGTGTGATTTGTAAAGTAATGAGATCTCATTACCTCATGTGGTCTATAATCGTATCCATTTATGTTGTGAACAAAAAAATGAATCATATGGAAAATATTTCTTTTTTTTTAGTGGTTATTTCTTTAAATAAATCCTATTAAAAACTGTAAACGATCCTGATTGGAAAAGCAGCATGAATGTGAAATAAAAGCAGTTCCTCCCTCTCAACTGCGGTTTATTTCTCTTTGAAACAGAGCTGGTAAAGGCAGAACTAACTGAATCTGTCGTATTCTGTATGAAGTGAGGAAATATAGCTAATGAGCTAAAGAAAAGTTCAAATTTACCATTGATTTTTCATTTATTTATGGTAACTTGAAGCTTAGAGTAAGAAATGTATGTGGGGAAGATATTAAAACTGCTACGCCGCTGCATGCTTGCCAGTGTAAATGTGATTTGCATGTTCATTTATGTCTATAATTACAAGTTTCTATCTTTTTCATGTTTCAGAAAATGAAATTGGAGGAGGTGTAGTGACCTCTTATCAGTCGTCTAACATAGAGGGCCGTGGGGCAAACAGAGGTCTGAACCAAAGAGCAATTAAACCGGCAATTACATCAGGTACCACTTCACGCTATCTGTCTTTCTTTCTGTCTACACAGAGACGCCTACAGTACTTGATCTCATAGAATACATAAACACAATCAAGTGTGTATTTTCTGCTATAAGCCGACTTGAACACGCCCCTTATCTGGCATTGGTTGGGGAAACAGATACTCCCGCCCTACACTCACACCATTGGTTGAGCCACTGCTGCTGTTTTTGAGCTGATCTAGATACAAACAGATCAACATTTCGAAATGAATGTTTTGTGCTATAGCACCACTATGTTACATGTTTCAGGAAGACAATTTACCAATGACTTATTTTACACATCAAGCTATCCACATTACAAGCTAGGTTTACGTTACATTTTTAACGTAATAGCGGGGGAAGCCATTTGTAACTTGAATATTTAAGGCTTCTCATGTCATTCGATTGCATTTATTTTACTTGTACAAAAATAGTCTGTTCATCTTCTTGATGTTGTAGACTGATATTATTATAATATTATTCAAATTTATTATCATAATAATAAATGCTCTGGTTTGTAGCGCAAATAGTTTTACTACCCTTTGTTATTCTTCTAGTTATTTATCTATAGCCACTAATGAATCGGAAGTTTCACACATTCACCGAAAATATTGATGCAAATTTGTGGACATGAGTATCTCACTTTAAAGGAATAGTTCACCCAAAAATGACAATATGCTAAAAACGTCTTCACCCTCAGGCCATCCAAGATGCAGATGAGTTTGTTGAGATTTGGAGAAATGTATAATTTCATCACTTGCTCAGCAATGGATGCTCTGCAGTGAATGGGTGCCATCAGAATGAGAGTCCAAACAGCTGATAAAAACATCACAATAATCAACAAGTAATCCACACCACTCCAGTCCATCAGTTAATATCTTGTGAAGCCAAAAGCTGCTTGTTTGTAAGAAAAAAAATGTATAATTTTACTTTCAAAGGAATTCATAATCCATAATAACGCCTCCTCCAGTTAAAAAGTTGTCTCATCTGAATTAAGATAGAAATCTGCACATATCAAGCACATTTACAAGCCAAAACAGCTCTAAACAAATATGTGGGTGGATTTTGATGTGAGAGGACAACAGGAGATGCATTTTTTTATTGTGTTATTATAGATTATGGGCATGTATTTTGCCTAGAAGTGATGTTAAAATGCCTTGATGGATTTCTTTATTACAAACATGTAGCTTTTCAAGTTACAAGACGTTAACTGATGGACTGGAGTGGTGTGGATTACTTGTGGATTATTGTGATGTTTTTATCAGCTATTTGGACTCTCATTCTGACGGCACCCATTCAATGCAGAGCATCCATTGCTGAGACAGTGATGGAGTGACACACTTCTCCAAATCTGATGAAGAAACAAACTCATCTACAGTACATCTTGGATGGTCTGAGGGTGAAGACATTATCAGCAAATTCTCATTTTTGGGTGGACTATCCCTTTAAGTATTTTAACATAAATACACACTTTACTGTCATTAATAGATAGGCTTGCGTTACAAATAAAAGTTTTTATTAAAACACTAATTGTATTTGTGGCTCTCCACAGATGGAGGTGGATGTAGCAGATGAGAAGCGCCATTGCACACGCTCAAACGGTATTCTCCTTCCATCACTTACACATAACACACAGATGTAATGTGGCGATATGGTCAGACCGGCCTTTTGTTTGAGTGATAATCTAATCTTCTTCTGCCCTTTCAACTGACCTCTCACGTCCTCTGTCTCCTGTCTCTCTCTGTGCTTCTTCACAGTTCCCCTGGAGCCAGCCATACATGAATTGTTCAGGTCAGTGTTTTTACAGACTGATCACACACACACACACACACACACACACACACTCGAGCCCACAGGCTGGCAAAGAGGTCTTTACCTGGATAATGGCTGCCAATAAGCAGTGTTGTGATCACGCTTTCCTGTTCTCCTATTTTCTTTCCATCTGTCATATCCGTTTGGGTGATGATAAAATAGTATCACTTTGCTAAGCTGCAACTATTTCTCCGTACAATGACATATGGCCAGTTTCTTTCAGAGCCAAATAATACAACAATTTCCAATACACACTTTTTTTTCCCCCCAAACTTGAAGGTCGTTCTAGACTGATGTGACACTCTACAGCATTTTTTCAAAATTATGTGAGAACTTTACACCTCTGGTCAGCATACATTAACATGAATAAATATATTGGGTGCATATTGCCTACTATTATTTGTTTATAGAGCTGGAAAGGCTGGAATTTGGCAGCATATTTTTGCATTAAATCATGGATGCATCTTCTTTGTAGGATCAGAACTTCTCTACTCACTTGGCATCCTAAAAACAATATGGCTCAACCTCAGTATTTGGATCAGGACATGCTTGCAAACATACTTTCAACATGTCTTGAGTGATTTTGTTTTTTAGCCAGTTCATTTGTTCCAGTTTCATAGTTCAAAAAGAGTAGAGCATTGGTGATAACAACACTAGGTTAATAGGTTTGATTCCTAGGGAATGCAGAAGCTGATAGAACTGAATGCAGTGTGAGTTTCTTTAGATGAAAAACTCTGCCAGATGCAACAATGAAAAATTAGTAAACATAATTAGACAAGTATGCATACACGGATCACATACACCATTTGTGACCCTGGAGCACAAAACCTTAAACCTTAAACCAAAAGTCTTAAGTCGCACGAGTATATTTGTAGCCAAAAATACATTGTATGGGTCAAAATTATTGATTTTTCTTTTATGCCAAAAATCATTAGGATATTAAGTAAAGGTCATGTTCCATGAAGATATTTAGTAAATTTCCTACCGTAAATATATCAAAACTTAATTTTTGATTAGTAATATGCATTGCTAAGGACTTCATTTGGACAACTTTAAAGGCGATTTTCTCAATATTTAGATTTTTTTTTTTTTTGCACCCAGATTTTCAAATAGTTGTATTTCGGCCAAATATTGTCCTATCCTAACAAACCATACATCAATGGAAAGCTTTTTTATTCAGCTTTCAGATGGTGATACTGACTCTTATGACTGGTTTTGTGGTCCAGGGTCACATTTATTTTATTAAAAATGCATTTCCATATTGGTCAAACTGAAAATAATGGTTTTCGTTTTAAACCAGTTTTGTTCAGATTGTCTAAAAGCAAACAGCACTCCACATAGACAAATTAAAAGAAAGAATATTTAAATATTTAAATGGTATTATGGCTTGATACCAGAGTGATGATGTGCAATACAGTGAGAAATGGTCGTATCTACATTAATTGTGACCCGTGCTGACAAAATGAGTGTGAATGCGCAGGGGCTAATGTTGAGCTGCAGGCAAAAAAAAAACAAACAAAAAAAAACATTGAAAAATCACGATTTTGGTTGAATTTCACAATTTTCACAAAAATGAGTTCATTAAGCCCTCGTCTAGTGATCCCAATGGTCCAAATAATAATTGAACATCTAAAAGTATCTTTATTTGTCTGTTTTCTGAGAGGAGTACCTTTTCTCTGTTCACTTCTCACGCTGATTGCCATCAGAAGCGCACGCATAAAGATGACACCCACAGTGCTCTATCCTGATACACGTATAAACAGAATTACAGTAGGCAAAATATATTTAAGTATTCATGCAAACATAAACTATTATATCTTAAGTGAACGTTTGGGGAACTGTTGGGGAAAAACATTGGATGTGTAACATTATATTAGATCCGTGCATTACACTGTCTTAATATACAGGCCGTCTGTCACATTAATGTTAATCAAACGATAAAAGAAAAGAGGGAATCACTCGCTGCTCTTGATTGAACTGCTTTTGTAGTTTTAATCAGTTTATTTGTATTAAACACACTTAAGTGATTTTTACATTTTACTGTTTGTTTTTCTTACTTGAATGCTTTTGTTTAGATGTAAAATGAAAAAAAGTAATAGCCTACACTACACACTTGTTTCTTTCTTATGTTTGTTCTTTTTTTTTTTTTTTGCATCGGTTCTCTATAACAGCAAAGATAAAATAAAAAAATAGCTATATTGTGATTATTAATCTAGTAATGATTATTAGGAAAACAAGTGGGGGGAAAATTTAATGTTGCTAGGTGATTTTGCTTTGGAACCTTCAGAAAACTCTTAAATCAGTTTTTCTTTGAATTTACTTTGCTGACTCCATCGACTTCAAACAGGTGTAGCTCAGTCATTTTTCATCCAATTCCAACAAATCATACATCAGTTTGAATGTTATTTAATGTTTTAATAGAGAATGTGAAAATAAAAATAACAATTTTTTTTTTTTTTTTGTATTTGCTCATTGTGACCAGAAAAGGTCACAAATGATTTTATTCAAAATATAATAATAATAATAATAATAATAATAATAATAATAATAATAATAAAATCGTTTAGCATCACTGAATCAACCTAAAGACATTAATTTATAACAACAAAACTATTTTGTGTGTTAAATCAGGAAAAAATAAAATAGGTTTTTAAGGTAACAACTGCAGGTTACCATTTTTTTACACAGTGCAGCTTTACTGACTCCAATTTTTTTTTTTTTTTTTTAATCTTTAAGTTTAATTTTAATTTTTTATTTTTATTACATTACAGAAAATATCATGCATATTTAAAAAATGACATGACAATAAACATTAAGGATTTTCAAAGTTGATTTTGACTTGACTAACAAAATGATTTTTAGTTTTATCTGAAGTGAAAATTCAATTTTAATATTGTAGCTAATTTAGCTTTTTTATAAAGAAGTTGTAATTGTAAAATATTAATTAACCTACATCAATTAACATTTGGCTTGTCTAAAGAAAATTAAGTAATTAAGTATATTCTTTATAAATAAAATAATTTAATTTGTACAGATTATTATTATTATTATTATTATTATTTATTTATTTTATTTTGCAATATATATATATATATATATATATATATATATATATATATATATATATTTTTTTTTTTTTTTTTTTTTTTTAATTAATATTAAATTAAAATGTAATGCTTGAACCAATCCATAAATATAATTTGAGAAAGAGTAAATTTGGCTGTAACAAAGATAAAGTATTTTCTTTGATCCAAAGCTAGTCCAATGTATTATTATTATTATTATTATTATTATTATTATTATTATTATTATTATTATTATTATTATTATTACAAGCAGCAGCAGTAGTGGTAGTAATAGTATTTTCAGTATAATATGGCCTGGATTAACATCAATATTTTAGATTGTATTCCATGAAATCTTTCAATTAATGCAAGCTCATAAAATCCTTAAGAACTCTTAGGGTTCCATGTCAACTATCTATTTATGTTTGGCATAAAATTTGTTTCTCCAGGTAAATACATTTTAGTGATACAAAGTGCATTTCACAGGAACCTTCTAGGTATTCAAGGTAAATTCAGTCCTATTTACATATATGTAGTCCAAAAATTGCTTTTCAGGCTCATTATTTACCAGTTGGAAGGATGATGACATGCTTGTCCAACATTTCGTGATGAGTGTTTCTATTTTAACGCCAAATACATACATGGCCAGTAAACAATCTCCATCTCTGAATGGACATCTGTTGATGGATTTATGTCTGACAGCTTTATATATTTTTGGCCATTCAGAACATCTAGGGCAATAACTATTGTCAGAGTATTCAGTGTATTAAAAAAATCTAGTTTTTATAAGTTTCAGCTTAAAAAAAAAAGTCTTCATAATTGGAAAAGTCATAGAATTTAACCTTTTCTTACAGTATTTTCATTGTCCGTTGTCTGAGTCACACCTGACTTCAGTATCTGACAGCTAGTTTGATTATCACTGGACGTTTGATGGACAGCTGGTTCTCTGCTGTATTGATTGGCATATGGGAGAAGAAAGCCTGGGAATGAAAGGTGGCAAAATAAAGATGGAGGTGAAGATTGCATTACGGTGCACCTGCACCCTCTCTTTGATGTCGCCTCCACCAGCAGCTTAAACCAGATAATTAAAGATAAATAAAACAACGGTTCAATCATTACTATCAGCCTCTCTCTCCCTCTCTCTCTCTCTCTGTTCCTCTATCTTTCTCTTTCACGCTTCAGATAATTTATTCTTGAGCTGGTGGCTTCTCATTTGCATGCTTATCAAAGTGCTTTGACTATCCAACGGGAGCTGCAGTGCTAAGGTGGGATCATTAATATGTTAATTAGTCCTTTTGACACTTTGCTTAAGCATGTGTACAATGTGCTCCTCATCCGTGACTTCAGTCACATACTCGCTGGAAGTGCGCACACTCCCTAAATCCATTTGCCTCTATTTTATGGCCAATATAAATACTTACAACAGGCAGAAAAGCAACTAATCAAGTGGCCACTTGTGGGCTAATGGTCCAGTCTACAAAAAAATATTGTAATTAGTCTAATGCTTATGTTATATTTTGGATTTGTTTTTTTTTGTTTTGTTGGGGAGTAGCTATAACTGAAAGCAGTGACACTATAGTACCTTAAAGGGATAGTTTAGATAGTAGATAAATTTGCTGTTCAAAAGATTGATTCGTTTGTGAAGCAGACTTCACTGTGGACTGTTTGTCTGAGGATTTGGATTACAGGTAATAACATTCAGTTTCTAGCACAGAGCGATCGTTTCGCTTCATAACACTTCAATATATCTTCAGGAGCCACGGTAATTAATTTTGCTCATGGTTTTTTTTTTGTTTTGTTTTTTGATTCTCAAAATGTCGGTAGCCACTGACTTGTATTTTATGAATCACCAAGGACCACGGTTTCAGCTAAAAATCTTCTTTACTGTTCTACTGAAGAAAAAAATAAACCTCACCTACATCTTGAGGTGTACATTTTTTAGTAGAATGAGTCACTTAACTGTTTCAAAACTGCTTAACTGGTTTATTGTTGTTGTTGTTGTTGTTGCTGCACTGAACTACAGTTAAATAAGCTTTAACACTTATGGACAGTATTTATATATGATTCATACAGAAATATGTTTTCATATGTACAAATACTATTGTAGTTGTTGGTCAAATGTTGAACAATTTACTAAAGTGTCTATATACAGTTTACAGTTCATGCAGATCGTAACAGCTATAACAGTGTGAGGATGCAGGAACTGGAAATCTGGACAGTAATGTGTATCGTACATTTGTGGTGATTGAGATGCAGCAGAACTGCTGCAGTGTTTACAGTATCCAGCACGGCACACCTGGATTATCAGCTGCATCTGCAGTAAATAACCAGAATGCACTCCACACAATACTGTATCTCACAACACACTGTGCTTGACTTTACCTTTCATTTGAGATGTGCAATGGTGAATAAATTATGCAACATAGTGAGGTCATGTGAAGCACTCTATACTCTCTGAGACATTTATAGTTGCATTCTGTTTCATATGTATATAGTGTGCGGTATATAGCAGTATTTCATTCCTAACACAGATCATGACTATGATGAGCATGAAAATGAGCTTATCATCATTCTAAAGCTCATGGCTCAGGGTTTAAAATTAACTGACATTGAGATAAGGCAGGAATTTATTAATTTTTATCAATTAATTGAGGAATTTTATTAATTAAGTATTATAATTTTTTTTTCTATTTTATTATTACAACACATGATTCTCCCATGCTGTTATTAATAGATTCAACTGAGTTTTGTCGTTTTGCTTAGAAGAAAGTCAGTATGTTAATACTAAGTGCTGTATTAAATACAATGTCAAGGAACCATTTCCTGACTAAACTTTGATTATTTAGGAGTGTTCACACTTACACTGATTCGCAGAGACAAAACAACCAAAAATCACTGACTAGTAATTGACATGTAATGTCAGTGTGTCCAATGATGTGACAATATTGAGAAAAACCAAAGAACTTAGATTTACCAAGACAGTGCACCAGTGATGGGAATAAGGCGTTATAAATAAACGGCGTTACTAACGGCGTTATTTTTTTCAGTAACGAGTAATCAAATGAATTACTGTTTCCCTGTTACAACGCCGTTACCGTTACTGACAATAAAATGCGGCGTTACTATAATATAATATTACTATCATTTTATTTTTCAGGTCATCTGAATGGATGCGCAGGGTAGCTGTATTTGACGTACCGTAAACTCGAGTGTGAAGGCGCACAACTCGCTGTCGCTTTTTTTCTCACACACCCGCAGAGAGCGAGAAAGTCTTACATAACATTTATGGCGTTATTTTAATGCCAAATGTCGAGAGCGCATTTTTGTAGCGTGAAAGTAGATTAATATAATGCGCGAACATTATATTAATCTACTTTCGTGCTACAAAAATACGCTCTCGACATTTGGCATTAAAATAACGCCATAAACATGCAGAACTGACGCGCTACATGTAAACGATATTCTTTGTTGTATTTTCCTGTCAAAATAACGGAGACGGCTTTTAAGAACTGGTAGTGGGCGGAACTAATGCGCAAACAGCAATCTCATTGGCTGGCGCTCACGTATGATCATCCCTGTTTTGATTTCAGCAAATCAATTCGAGCGAACGCAGACAACGTGATTAATATTCATGATCCCAGCAGCTCATTAATCCTTAGTGTGTTTTATATTGTTATTAGTAGTAGAATTCGTAGTAGTTTTATCTTATCGATATTATTTTCAGTTTTTCTCCCTTTTTTATAGAAATACTAAATGACAAACAATATCTTAAGCAGCACCACCACCAGTCCTATGACAAATATGCATTCATTCATGATTATTCTAATTACTAAAGTTCTATCACAATATAATGCTATATTATCATAATATCATATTATAATGCTTGACTGACTGATGCTAAGTGTCAGATATTTAAAAAAGAGTGCCATTTTACAAACATAAGCTTTATTATATATATATATATATATATATATATATATATATATATATATATATATATATATATATATATATATATATATTTATTTATTTATATATATATTTATATATACACACACACACACACATATACATATACACACACACACTGTAGATAATATAAAATAGTATATCAGATAATTAATATTAGTCTGGTGAGTAAACTAAAAAAATTTACTATCCGATGGCAATTCTATTGCCAAGGTGTCCATAGAGGGTTGATAATATTTACAATAATATATTGAATTTGATAGCTGTCTCTCACATTGTCCCACAGAAACATTAAAATAGTGTAGATTAGTGTACAGTGTTTTATAATAGTAATTTATTCTATTTAGTGTCCATTTCATTCAACATATTTAATATTTGGGGCATCCAAGTTATTTGACATATTTGAATTTTTTTTTTTAAAGTAACGCAATAGTTACTTTCCCTGGTAATTAGTTACTTTTATAATGATGTAACTCAGTTACTAACTCAGTTACTATTTGTGAGAAGTAACTAGTAACTATAACTAATTACTTTTTTAAAGTAACGTGCCCAACACTGCAGTGCACTCATATTATGAATGAGAGAATGTGCAACACGCAATATAGTGGAATAAGTCCCACCTTCTAAATAAAAGAACCAATCAGCAGTTTGTAAAATCATGGCATCACTGAAGCAGCTTTTAGGACCAGCGTTCCCATCACGGAAGGTGTGCTAAAGGATGCTAAAGACCACAGCCTCTAGTGTCAGTCACTAGTGAGCCTCTTGAGGCCAGGGAGTGAGGTTACTTGCACAGCTCTGATAGTTACACATGCATGACTTACAGGTCAGGGGTGCCTTAAATAGCTGCAAATATGGCTGGTGAGTAAACAGACTTTCCTTGAATGGGACTTTTCTTGAAGAAAAGCAGCGAAACACTGGAGCTCACGTGATCATTTTGCTGAGAGATCGAGTTTCAGTGCGATGGAGAAGTTCATGTTACTCTGAGAGATTTACCTGTTCTGTATGCTTTCTGTCTGCCTACGTGCAGGATACATTAGAAAACAATTCTGAGTTTGATTAATGCACTGGTAATCATTTATTTTGTTCATGATTTTCCACTGCTGCGATTTAAATGCAAATGATATCCCTCCCAGAAAGTTTTTGCCTCATTTTTTTTTTTCAAAAATTATTTATTAAGTTGATCAAAAGAGGCAAAAAAGTCATGTATAATGTTCCTAAAGATTTCTATTTCAAATAAGTGCTGTTCTTTTGAACTTTGTATTTATTTGTGAATCCTGAAAAATAAAATGTATCATGGTTTCCACAAAAATATTCAGTAGCACAACTGTTTTCAACACTGATAATAATCAGAGATGTTTCTTGAGCAAATAATCAGAGATGTTTCTTGATATATATATGTATATATATATATATATATATATATATATATATATATATATATATATATATATATATATATGTATATATATATATATATGTATATATATATATATGTATATATATATATATATATATATATATATATATATATATATATATATATATATATATATATATACTGGCAAAACATCCCATTTGAGATCAGACTGTCAAAATCTATGGTCATTTGTGCAGGTCTTTAAAGATCGCTCATTAGGACAACCAACAGACAGCATGACGGGCAACCAGCAAGCAACACAATGATCACAATTTAGCACTGTGTATCTTACACATTTGTGCCGTACTTCCATCGGTGGCAAGCAGCTATAAAAGGAGCCGTTAGAAACACGTAACACAAATTTGACAAAGGCTCGCAGTGATCTAAACTCTCAGGTCTCCACTCAGACTCACAATCCGCCTACTCAGATTCTAGATTACTAGTTTCTCTTCCCCCGCGCTCAGTTTACTCCCAGCTGAATGACTGACACGGCTTTGCTCTTGTAGCAGGCAATCAGTGCAGCCGTTTGAGGCGGCTGTGGAATTGCAGGAGCCTGCAGACAAGCGGCTTGTCTAGCAGACCTTTGGCTCCGTGAGAAGATGAATGAGGAACCGATCTAAACTGAGAGGTGGGGGTGCTGACAGGAACAGGTAGTGATCATGAGGGAGATTAGTTACACCCTCCTGCCTGCCCCGACCCCAAAACCCACCTCATGTACCTCATGAGATCAGACATGCAATTATACAGGCGGCGCGTAACCATGGCGACACAAAAATCTCCAATAATTGTGTGCAGAGTGATTGGTTTTCCTTCTTAACTAGATTCAAATCTGCATGCAAGTATAGATCCTGAAGTAGCAGCACCACATTTATACAAATCTTGCATTTGTAGTTGAACTTCATTAAATATGTCCAGGTAATATTTCACACCAAAATCAAGAAAAGAAATTATATTTTGATTAAAGTTTTTATATTTACAGTATTTTTACACCTATTTTTATAATACACTTTTGTGCATTGTAACATTCCATTCCTACCATAAAGCAAAAAAATGTATGCAATTTTACTGTAATATAGTAAAATTGACTGTATTACACAATGAAAATATAGTGGTAATTACAAAACATTCAAAAATAACTGCATGCATTAATGATTTAAAAACAATTTTGAGGAGAAAACATGCTTAATTGTCATGAAAGTAATATCACGTAAAAGTAATATTTAAGACCATCATCTCAATGGTTTTAAAATAGAGATAATTTTCTAAAATAGAGATAATTTTCTAAAATAGAGATAATTTTTGTTTATGTTTCATGAGAAGATGGACAGGGTTTTGCATGAGGATCGAACTGTTCAGTTAATATTTCACACCAAAATCCAAAATCGAGAGAAAGAAATTATGCTTTATTAAAGAGAATATAACCTATTTTTATACTCAATAAGATTTTGTGCATTGCAACATCGCATTGTTACCATAAAGCAAAATTAATAAAAAAAATAAAAAAAAATAAATAAATAGATAGATAAATAAATAAATAAATAAATAAATAAATGTATTTTTTTACTGCAATACAGTAAAATGTATTACATTAATGAAAATAATTACCCTCCCCCCACAAAAAAACAAAAACAAAAAAAAACACAAAACATTGTAAATGACATTGTAACATTGCATTGGTACAATAAAGCAAAATTGTGTTTATTTTTACTGCAATTAAAAATATGAATATTACTCTAATGTAAATATAGTGATAATTTTTAATAATAAAATAAAATAAAATATGCATTAAAGAGTAATTATCTAGTTTATTAATAGTAGTAGTAGTAGTAGTAGTATTTATTTGCTTAAATGTCATGAACATAATGTCACAATGCAGAAACAAAGAACACACACGCACACACACACAAATTTTTTACATTTTGTATTTACATTTTTACATTTTTATTTTTTATATTGGGGTGAAATGTGACCTTGACATTGAATTTTTATTGGAAAAAGGACAGGAATTGGGATTGGGTTTAGGATTTGAATTGAGCAGCTGAAATGACAGGAATCACAATCCTGTCTGGGGTTTCTGATGAAGACGGGGCAAGAAGACGTGCACCAGCTCACGAGACTGACACACATTATTCAGCGTTGATGGCGACCTCTCGCTAATGCACTCACACGCATGCAAATAACTACAGCAATGTGTGACATCAGTGTTTTGAGTGACATTTAGTATCTGGGTTGCACAAGATGCTCCATAAAAGAGTCATGAGCAAATCTGTGAAAGCTGAATAATTCATGTAGCGAGAGGTAAAAACAAAGCACCACTGTTATTATTTGTTAATAAGATACCGCAGCTAATGAGGGCGCTGCTGTTTACAGCCTGCCTTTGCTTTTTTTAGGCATTCTGTCAGAGAGCCAGAGTCAACTTTACAGGAAGTATTTTGCTTTATATAAGCACTGTTCCAAAACCTAGAGAGATATCTACCTAGACAGTATTTTAAGGCTTCATGGGCAGTATGATGTGAGGTATTTCTACTTGATATAGCTGACTATTAATCATAATTCAGTCATTTCCTGGCATCTGGAAGATGATTTACACTGCAACACGTAATTTTTTATGTTTTCAGACAGTTTATTGCATGTTAATTTCTATTTACTATAGGTTTGCAGAAGGCTAAAGTTTAGGGTTTGGTTTAGCATTGCTTGTATAAGGACAGATTAAACTGTTACCAGAATGTATTACAGTTCAAATGTATATTAAATGCAGTTGAACTTTAGAGTGCCTTTTTGACTTAAGTGGTATATCTTTACACATATTTTAGTATAATAGTCAACATATCAAATTAATTGTACTTTTTAAAGTACAGCAAGACATACACCCAGATTCTGGCATCCAAGTTGGACCTACGACATCAAGTGGCTTTTTATTGCACTTTCCCATATCTACTGTATACAATGTAGAATAACTTAAACAGACTGCAGAATTTGGCAAAATCACATTTTATAACACAGCTGAAGTGTTTTCTTACCAAACAAGAATCAATATCATCTTTACATTTGCATCTGCTATGTAGCTGTGACTCTTTGAATAACGGAGTGTCACCACATATTATAAATATCCCACTACAGTGTCATTTATGGCTCATCTGCTGTTATATAAACTCATACGTAAACTAGCCAATGATGGATTGATACTCTACCCAACTGCCTGAACACAAAGTAATTATGGGAACAGTAAATAGATTATCGATATTACTTATATAGTCTGTGTTAGCGAAGCACTGGTGAAGGGGATAAGCAGAGCAAAACCAGATTAGGGCTGAATAATGTGCGTAGCTGAATAACTGCATAAATACTCTGTTGCAGTATTGATGTAAGGCAGATATGGGTGTGAGAAAGCAGGTTCCTTATGCACATACGTAGCTTTCTGTGCAGATTGTATTGGTCAAGGTATTGACTGTTGTTGGAAAGGTCACTCCCGCTGAATATAACACTAGTCACAATGGATATTTGGACATGATGCAGTGCTAATACTATGTATTTTGGATGCATACCTTGGTAGTACCCTACTATGCAAAGAACTTTGGAGGACAATGCAAAAAGCAGATAAGTCATTTGATAATTTCATTGTTTTAGTACTTTATTTTGCAGTCCTGTTCTGCATGTACATACTATATTCTGACTGCAGTAATTACAGTAATACAGTAATAACTAGATAATAACTCTGTACCCTGAAGTCTGTAGTTACCTTATGTTACTCAGGGTTTTCTTGATAAGTACGCAAAAATAATTGATAAAAAATTGTTAAAGTTGAAAATAAAGATTATTGAAGTAGGGTAAAATGGGGCTAAAGGCACCTCGGGGTAAAAGGCGCCTTTGATATTATTTTCCTCTAGATCACTAGATGGCACAAAAACATGGCGTAGCACTTTCCAAAACATCCGCTTTTCAAGATGCACCTGTATATTTGTCTGATCCTTGACGTGATCGCAGGCAGCAGTGCAAAGTTGATTCTGTGCTTACTTGATCTAATATTTGATGGGTTTTTTTTAATGTTGTAGATTTAAGTAGCAAATGAGAATCACTAAAATTAATGCATATATTTTGAGACAAAGGTCTTTTTGATTTTCAGTTTTGTTTAAGATAATTAAAGCAACAGTTTTTAAATAACGAAAGAATATGTAAAAGTAGGGTATTTGGGGTAAAAGCACCCCTGCTGTTGGGGCTAAAGGCGCACAGTAATTAACATGATAATTAATAGATGGCTGACTTTTCCATTTGTTGACATGACATGGTTAGATTCAGATGGTAAATATTATATATTATGTTGGATGTCCATATTAGAGATAATCACCATGTTTAGAATGAAACCATCATATTTAAAAACATGACATAAATCATATCATATAATAAAATATCATTTGTTGTTACTACTGTAAATATATATTCAATTATTACTGGATCTCCTTCAATGCTTTCAGAATCTTTACTTATTAAAATGATTTTGTTTCTGTATTTTAAAATATATTTTTATATTAACATTTTAATGACAGTATATTTATTGAACAAAAATTAATTATTTTATTTTTCAAAATAAGCAGAAAATAGTACAAACTTTGCTAAAGTGATTGTTTTGAACAAGTATTAACTTAGACATTATTTAAAAAAAACAAACAGAAAAAAACAAACAAACATTATTTTAACTGAAGTATTTGTATTTACCCCATGCTGGTGGGCCTTTTACCCTGTGTGTGGGGTAAAAGGCCCCTCTTGCCACCTCATACATTTATACATTTATAAGATTTTTAAACAAAATAAACAACTTGAATGATTTATTTCACACAAAATCTGTTGCTCCATTAATATTCAATACAACGTATATATATATTTTTCTGCAATTATACATTTTAGGAGCAGTGAATAGCACATTTTTTTCTTAAGGTGGGCCTTTAGTCCCGTTGTACTCTACACTTTACAAGAAAATGTAGTTAAACTTTATTTTAAGGTGTCCTTGTTACAGTGTTATTACACATTTAAGAACAAATTTAATATTAATTAACTACATACTTACATTTATGCATTTAGCAGACGCTTTTATCCAAAGCGACTTACATTGCATTCAAGTTACAGTTTTATACATTTCTATCAGCTCTTGCTTTCCCTGGGAATCGAACCCATGATCTTGGCGTTGCTAGCACCATGCTCTACTATTTGAGCTACAGGAAAGCTCCAGCACATGCTCTGTTTGCTTACTATATGGTTAGGGTTAGGGTTTGGCTTAGGGTTACTTGCAAGTAATTATGCATAATTAATTTATATTATAATAGTAAGTACATGTAACGTGTAACAAGGGCGCCTTAAAATAAAGTGTTACCAATAATGCTATTTTAGTCGGTCTACTTCACGTTAAATTCAACATGCTCGCCATGTGTAACATTTAAACTCATTCAAAGCCGTATTTAGTATCAGTAGTTTTTATTTTTTGTTAAAGTTTTAGTAATTTTGTTGTATATTTTTGTAATTTTTATTGTTTTTATTTATTATGTTTATATAATTTTTTGTATTGTTTTAATTATTCTAGTGTACCAATTTAAACTAAATAAAAATAAGATTTTTTTTCCCCCTTGGCAACTAGCTGAAACAATATGTTAAATTGTTATTTCAGTTATGTTATTTTAAGTAACAATTTTTATTGTTTTAGTTTTTTTATTAATATTTTGAATTAGTTATTATTTTTATATTTTAAGTTTTCATTTAATTTTTTGTTAAAGTTTTAGTATCTTTTTGTGGTTTTGTTATTTTTAGTTTTTTTTTCATTATCTCTCTATATAATTTTATTAGTTTGTATTTAAAGTTTTAGTTTTAGTTATTTTAGAATATCAAGTTAAATGAATTTTTTTTTTTTTTTTGTCCCTTTGCAACTAGCTGTAATATGTTCCAGTTTTATTACAGTTATTTTATTTTAAGTGCATGGTTTTAGTTTTAGTTTTTATTATTATTTCAAATTAGTTTTTATATTTACATTTTCAGTTTTCATTTAAAGTTTTGTTAAAGTTTAAGTAATTTTGTTGTGTATTTTTGTCGTTTTTATTTATTTTAGTTTATATTAATTTTAGTTTATTATTTTAGTTTATGTTTATTTATTATTATTATTATTATTATTATTATTATTATTTTGTTAACTGTAATAACCCTGAATTGAAGCCAGTAACATGGCCCAGCACATGCTCTGTTTGCTGGGTGCTCATGTGGCTAATCGTATTTCTGATGGCCATTAGTGGTTGTTTTATTGCAGGCCATTCTTTTTGAGCTGTTATTTAATTGTAGGTGCTGGCTTTTGTTATTTCCTTCTTTATTTACACAATTGTTGTTCTTTTTTTTTTTCCTAGAGAGCATGAATACCGGTCCTTCTCATTTCCATAGCTGCAGCTGGGCTCAAATAATTGCCTTTTCTTGATGCGAGTGTGTTGGGGAGGTGAAGTAGATCGTTTTCCTCCTCATTTGGATTCCGCGGATGGTCTTGGGGTTATATTATTCATACCTTGACAGATAGTGCTCGCTAAAAGCATTGGCACGCGGCCAGGCTGGCAGGGCGGGATTTCAGGTGGACAGGCGGACAGACTGGCACGATAGCCGAGCACTGGACCTTTCTAGCTGTGGAAGAAAGAAAGAAAAAGAGTGAAAGAGAGAGACAGGACTTTCAAATGGACGCTGGGAGCAATTTGGACTGACAAGCTGGCGCATCGTCACCCAAGCCCTCAGTCTTAGCACTCTATCAGTAGAGCTAGTCAAGCAGCACTGCCTGGTGAGGTACATTAATCACTCGCAGCCCCTCCTGTGCTATCACGGCCCACCGCTGCAAACCACATTTCCATATTTAATGGAGGCTTAATTTGATTGAATGACTGCATGGAGGAAACCAAATTGCATAGGGAGGTCTACAAACAATAGGCAGTGTGCAGCGTCTAATCAAGTGCTATTGTCAGATACCTGCAATGGGGTCCACTTCACATGATGCCAAAATATGCCATACTTTCAAGGGAAGGCCACGTTGTACCTTTCTGATT
The DNA here is from genome assembly GCA_039654775.1 of Spinibarbus caldwelli. Lineage (NCBI taxonomy): Eukaryota > Metazoa > Chordata > Actinopteri > Cypriniformes > Cyprinidae > Spinibarbus > Spinibarbus caldwelli. Next base: position 30,031,384 of record CM077250.1, on the reverse strand, counting down.
TCGATGATTATTTATTTATTTATTTATTTTTTTCATTTTGAAAATTGATTCATTTATATGTCTAGGCCTAAATTTGAGATTGAATAAATTGCATGAATTAATTTCATATAAAATTTCCATTCACTTGGATTGCAGAGTTTTAGCACAGACAAGCTAGTAAACTAAAATGCACAATAACCGGGTTTATATATTTATCATAAAAATCCAATTTGTTTGAGTGTTTTAATATTGCTTGTTTCACATATTTTAATCATATTCATGCTTTTTAACAGAATAAATGTAATAGATTTAACAGTGAATAGATTTATGCTGATTCTAAGCAATTTGAATAAATGCATTTTGAAAATATGATTATTTAATCAAATCAAACAGATGCAAATAGTTAATAATAATCAATGTAATTTTTCATTTTAATTTATTTACATTTAATTTATTTGTTTGTTTTACAATCTTACCCATTTCATTTGTGTATGACTGACAAATATGCATCAAATTAAAATGCATTCAGTTTATTAGTACTATTAATGAAATCTTGTTTGTGTATGACTGACTTTTTTTTTAGGTTTATGATGTTTAAAACTTTATAGTCAAATGGTTAGAAATTTTGGTAACACTTTGTTTTAAGGTCTCTTAACTAGTTTCTTATTAGCACTATATATATGCCTTATTCTACATGACCTTATTCTATATACCTAATCCTACCCAATACCTAAACTTAACAAATACCTTATTAACTATTAATAAGCAGCAAATTAGAAATTTATTGAGGGAAAAGTCGTAGTTAATAGTGAATAAGTGTTCCCTATTCTAAAGTGTTATCGAAATTTCATATGCATTTCAAACACATAAATCTTAAATTTAGGCCTAAATATTAAGTGGGGTTTATCAACCCCAGGGGTTTATCAGTTGAAGAAAAACTAATAATTATTTAAAGCAAAACCCTTACAAAAAATATGAAATAATTTATTTGTTTACATGCATGTCGTATGTTTGTAAAAAAAAATAATAATAATAATAATAAATAATAAATTTAACTTAAAATAATTTTAACTTAAAATCTCAAGAGACTTTGAGTAAATACTTTGGGTCAAATGGGTTCAGTTAATAAATGAGATGATCCATGAATGCATTGCAGTGAGCTCAGGGAAGACATTCATGCAATATATTAGACATAGACAACATATTTTATAGAATTATTTTATTTTTTTATACATTTTGTTGTTTTCTGTTATTGATGAGGTATATTATGTTAAATGCAACATTATGCATTATTTTCATTTATCAGTAATACACCCAAGCAAGATGTTACTAGTTGCCTTCATTGTTGAAGTAGCAAATATGATAAGTTATACAATTTGTGTTGCTTAAACATCTGTCTGATTAGTCTAAGTTTATAAGTTCAAATTCAGATGGTGGGGATTAAACACTAAATGGTGATTTATTACCACTGCGCCCCTGAGGCACCTACACCTTGTGTATGTGTACATACGATATATTTAGTAACAGTAATCCACTGGAATCAAATTTAAGTGCGTATTTTTAAACATAATAGTATCATTGCTACAACTGGGTACATATAGTTAAAAATAAGCAGTTAATTTAAATATAAGGCCAATGGCCTAAATTGCCATGAGCTGGTGTTTATTTAAATATCTGGTTTAGTCATGAAACTCTAGATGGCACAAGCTGATAGGTCCTTTGTACAAGCTGCTTGCAATTAAGTTAAAGGCACAAGCTGATTTGGCTCAGCAGATTCTATAGCCAGTGAAACTGCTTGTTCAACATTTATATATTCTGGTTCAGTGTTTTCTGTAAGCAGATATTTCGGCTACAGTGTGATATTTCCTCTGAAACCCTCCACCTCCCCCAGCTCCACCTGTCTGGATCCGTTTTTTGATGGGATTTATTATGCCTATTCATGCAGCAGCGTCTTAGACCAAATATATTGTCATATCCATTAACATGCTAAAACTATACCGAGAATTGAACCACGTTATGAGCACACTTGGTACTCATATACACCATCCCATGGGCACCAGATAATATAAATACAAATGTGTTCACAATGCTTTTGGGGCCATGTGTACACTGATGTATTACACCACATGAGATGTTTCCAGTGTGCAGGTGCAACTGTTTTCAAGAGCCGATACCCAAATGAGACTGAACAGATTTCCATTTTTGTTGAAAACCTCTATGCATTCTTTATGCAGTTTCTAGTGAACAGCCAGTGTGCTGCAGTTCAAAGAGAGGTGAGTATGATAAATTGCTTTTAGATGCATTCAGCCAGGTTGGTTGCTGAAAGAACATGTTTGACCTTCATTGACCTTAACCATTCTCTGCAAGCCGTTTTAATGGTAGAGAAGCACGGATATGTACGCTCAATATGAGAACACTCAAGCTCTTTCTTTTGGCTTTTGTGTTTGAGTCATTTTGTAGCAGAATTTTGTTAGACCTAATGTGCTTCTCTCTACCTCTCTGCCTGTCTCTATCCTGTATTCCAATCACTCCTGCTGGCTTCCTCGTTGTCTTCCTGCCAAGATGGCAAATCCCTCTTGGATTTGAGCCGGAGATCACCATGGCGACGGCACTCTTGCCGCTCGCGCATATAGATCGCAGTGTAGTGGCACAGCGAGAGATGCTTTTATACCAGCAGTCAGAACATGCACGCATTTCACAAATCTTTCATTCTAACGTCCTGTCTCCATTCTCATCACATCAAACACTCAGAGATATGCATATAATGCCAACGACCAGCTAAAGCTGTAATAGGCTGCAGATAATTACTGAGCAGGTGAATTTATGAAGCTCATTGTATGTTAGAGTCCTTCAGGTACAGTACTTGCTGTGTCTCCTTTCACTATTATATATTGTGTGATCTTCATTTGGAGCTTTTCCTTCACCATCAAATGAATCAAAGAAGTCTTAAAGGTGTAATCGATGCACTGAGAAAATGACTGAATAGTTACACCCCTAAAAAATTGTCTATTATAGTATAATGCACATATTATATTTATTATATATATTATTTTAAAGGACTTGTATACACACATATTTAATGTGCTTACTTTCAGGTTGCTTGGTGCAATAAACAATATTTGTTTGCCTATTTCTTAACCAAGACGCATTAGGGTCACTTACTGTACATTATCCTATGAATTCACTTAAAATTAGAGTCATTAGATTCACTTAGATTCATTTATCAAAATTAATCAAATCTTACTATGAATTCCATTGCATCAAATCAAATTGTTGAAATTCCAAATTATTTTTCCTGAATCGAATCTAAAACTATGAATTATGAATTGAAATGATTATCTTTCTACCCAAAGATTCACACCCCTGCAAATTTACATCATCATTAGGGGTTCACTACTACAAATGCTACAAATACCCTTTTACAGTAGAATATGAGAGAACAAAATATATAGTTATACCAAAGAAAAAGCTGCTGGTATTAAAATCAAAGATTTATTAAAGAATTTCATATTATAAGATCATGCTTTAATAGACTTGCTTATACTCTTCTGAGAGTAACATTTGCACTTTTTTCTCAAAAACATCTAACTTTGTATTTCACTAATGTTTAAGGGAGAATGTACAGTCAGCCTTCATGTTTGCAAAATAAACCACAACAGAGTGTTTAGAATGCCGGTGCAACATAAAGAAGTTGGTTTTGCAATAATAACCAGCTGACTGTACATTATGTCTGATATATTTGAGCACAGAATGATGGGATTGACTTGAATCAAGTATTCCTGACAGCTGTGTAATAAGAAATATAACAGAATACTGTCATTCTCACAGTTCATCCCACATTGATTGCATTTAAATGTTAGAAATCATGAATACCATGCTGCAACATTTATTATAACTATGTCAGTTTAGTTCTTAGACTGTTCAATGTATCTTTGAAGGCAGCATGTGCAGCAAGTACTAAATTCCTCCATATATGACTGACATGAATGCGATAAGACAGACAGGTTATAACCCATTGCACCACTAGCGCTCTCCGCCTTCACCTTCCCCTCTTGCTGTCTGCCTGACCGCTCTCACCAGGCCTGCGGTGAACGGCACCTGATTTATTTGGAAGGCAGTCAGACAGAATGAGTGGCATTTTAATGTGCTTTTGCGATGTTTAGTCACAAGCAGTATTGATCACGGCACGGAGGAGTCATCCCTGGAGAGCCGGGGTGCCACGTGTGATGTCAGCCCTGGAATGAGTTGCCGGCCGTGGTCTCCCAAATGAAATAGTGCCCTGTTGGAAGGGTCAGCCCAATAAACTCACATTCTAGGGAGATGGAACCTGCCAGTCGGCTAGACAGCTGACAGATGGACACTGGTTAATTTGGACCTGAGCTGTGCTGTGTGTCCATGTGAGGAGACTGGTTAAAATGTGCATCTTTCTGTGGTGGGGAGTCAAGATAGATGTGGTGGGATTGATGGCACTTTGGAAAGGCTTTTTGAATGGATGGATTGATGGATGGATAATAGGTGATTGATGGATGTCTGGAGAGTTGGATGAAAAGATGATTGGATGGATGGATTGGTGACCAGTCAGATGGATGGAATAAGATTGATGGATGGAGGAATTTAAAGATGACTGGATGGATGGATGGATAGATAGAAAGATGACTGAAGGATGGATGGATGATAGAAAGATGACTGATGGATGGATGTATGGATAGAAAGATGACTGATGGATAGAAGGATGGATGGATGGATAGAAAGATGACTGATGGATGGATGGATGAATGGAAAGATGGATAGAAAGATGGCTAATGGATAGATGTATGTATGGATGGATGGGTGTGTGGACAGTTGGATGGAAAGAAGATTGATGGATGGATGGATTGAAATATGACTGGATGGATAGAAAGATGACTGATGGATGGATGGATGGATGGATGGATGGACAGAAAGATGACTGATGAATGGATGGGTGGATGGAAAGAAGATGAATGGATGGATGGATTGAAAGAAGACTGATGGATTAGTAAATTTAAAGTGACTTGTGAAGATTATTATCAGTGTATCGGGCTACTACAGGACAACTATGTCATTATCAAGTGACCAATGTAACCTGATCACATTTTCTTGTTTTTTTTTTTTTTTTTTCAGAGAAAAAACTGCTTTAAAAAGATGACTGATGGATGGATGGATGAACTGAAAGATGACTGGGTGGATGGATGGAAGGATGGATGAATGGATGGATGGATGGATGGATGGATAGAAAGATGACTGATGGCTGGATGGATGAATGGAAAGATGGATAGAAAGATGACTAATGGATAGATGTATGTATGGATGGATGGGTGTGTCGTGGACAGTTGGATGGAAAGAAGATTGATGGATGGATGGATGGATGGATTGAAATATGACTGGATGGATAGAAAGATGACTGATGGATGGATGGATGGATGGACAGAATGATGACTGATGAATGGATGGGTGGATGGAAAGAAGATGAATGGATGGATGGATTGAAAGAAGACTGATGGATTGGTAAATTTAAAGTGACTTGTGAAGATTATTATCAGTGTATCGGGCTACTGCACGACAACTATGTCATTATCAAGTGACCAATGTAACTTGATCACATTTTCTCGTGTTTTTTTTTTCTTTTTTTCTTTTTTTTTTTCAGAGAAAAATTGCTTTAAAAAGATGACTGATGGATGGATGGATGGATGGACAAAGATGACTGGGTGGATGGATGGAAGGATGGATAGAAGTTGAAGAAGTTCCATCCATCCAACATCCATCCAGTTGCTTGTATTATTTTGTGAAGAAAGAGTCCTTGGGTTCTTGAAAGGCGCTATACAAATAAAACATTATTAGTAGTAGTAGTAGTACTAGTAGTAGTAGTAGTAGTAGTAGTATTACAAAGATGACTGATAGAGGGGTGGACAGTTGCTTGAATGGAAAGATGATCGATGGTTGGATGGATGAATGAATGGGTGGATAGAAAGATGATGGATGGATGACTGGTGGATGGATGATGGGTGGATAGAGAGATTATTGATGGATGGATGGACAGATACCGTATATACTGTAGATAGGAAAATGGACAGACTGCCTGAAAAATGAGGTAACACATTAGTATAGGGACAAATTTTCACTATTAACTAGTATTAGCATGTCTATTAATAACATATTGGCTGTTTATTAGTACTTGTATTAGCATATATTCTGCATGACCATATTCTACATCCTTAATCCTACCCAATACCTGAACTTAACAACTACCTTTACTAACTATTAATAAACAGCAAATTATGAGTTTATTGAGGCAAAATCATGGTTAATGGTTTGTTAATAATGAGAATTGGACCTTAAAATAAAGTGTGACCAAAAATGAACATTCTGACATTATTTACTCTACCTCAAGTTTTTCCAAACCTTTATGAGTTTGTATGAGTTCCAACATTCTTCAGAATGTCTTCTTTTGTGTTCAGCAGAAGAAACTCATACAGGTTTGTAACAAAATGAGGGTGATTAAATGATTTTTTGGGATAACTGTCCCTTTAACGGTAATGGATTGTTACTCACTCTCCCTGGCTCAAATGAAAAGAACTCATGCCTGCTGGTCTGAACACTGGATCAATACTCTGATTATTGGATGATAAAATCACCTGCTCCTGCTGCTGAGTGGATCTATAAAATATATATTTGCCGAAGGTATAAAATGTAATTAATCACCTCTTAATCTCACAGCTGCAAGGTATTGTGGGTGTATGTGTGTACAGGACTGCTAAAGTTACCAGGGCATTTGTGATTTAATGCAGAGACTGGACAATGCAATCATAACAGGACAGGATTTAAAAAAAAATAAATAAATAAAGCATATGTTATCACATAAGTTATTGAATAAGCATGTGTCCTATTCTGTGTGTGGGGGGGGCAATGATATCTGTGTGTGTGTGTGTGTGTGTCAAAATATTCAGATGTAACCCTCCTTTGTAATCATTAACATTTTCATAAGTAACTAAATTAATTACACTTTTTTCGCAGTAACTGTAACAGATTACAGTTATATTTATTTTGTAATTAAATTATGTAATTCCATTACATGCAGTGGTGTATAAAGTACCTGAAAGCTATACTCAAGTAAAAGTATGGATATCTTACCAAAAAATGACACTGGTAGAAGTTGAAGTCACCGTTTAGAATATTACTTGAGTAAAAGTCTTAAAGTATGTGTTATTTATTGTACTTAAGCACGAAAAGTTTTTTTTTTTTTTTTTTTAAATCTTAAACGTACTTAAGTATTGAAAGTAAAAATACAAGTAAATGCAAAATGGAAAAGCAAATACATATATAAATATAAAAATATTCATACAGCTTGAGTAGTGTCACGTTAGCTCCGAGGAGCAAGGAGACGACGAGTTGAATCCAACACAAAAGACTTTAATTATCTTCAGGAACATAGAACATAGAACACGGAGACCAGGTTTGACGTTTAAGACCAGACACAGAGGCAGGGAAGCAGAGATCTAATAAAGGCTAGATAATTAATAACACAAGGCTGGAGAATAATTAACTAATGATGACAAAACGAGGAAAGGAACAGGAAGACCAAATATGGACATGAGAGGAAGGGAACAACAAGACACAGGAAAAATAGGTCTGACAAGTAGCAAGAGTGTTTTCAGTTTTAACTCTTTCTTCCATTTAGTATTTTTGAGTAAGAACAAGAAGCACTTCATCCGGTACTTAGTGTCTTTCATTCCAACATAAGAAAACATTTCTGTAATCTGCATCTGAAATAGCATTTAGATGTATTTACACAGTTTATGTATCTCAGAGGGGACATGGATGCATTTAAACTGCAGTTACATATGCATAAATAGGCCTTATGTTTTGTTTTTAACATAAAACTTTGAATACTGATATTTACAATCGTTTAAAACATGAAAAAAAAAAAAGTCGAAATGTGAAATTTAAACTGCCAGTAGGTGACAGCAAGTGACTACTAATGAGTGAGTCATTGAGATTCAACCGATTCATTCAAACGACTGGTTCATTCAGAAACAAAGCATTTGACTGTAATGAGTGAATCACTGAATCATTTATTCAACCGATTCGTTCAAAAAGCTGATTCATTCAATAAGTAAACACCATCCATTGCTCAGAGACGCAAACAGTGCTGTGATCTTTGTTTGGAACTATTTTTGTTTGCAAAATTGAGCAAAAACAAGCAATATTATGTCTAAAATGTAAGTCACTTATTGCTTTACTGAACTTGTATAAAATGATTATTAAATGTGTTCATGATATCTGCAGAAAAACGGTACTCTTTATGTGATATAGCTGCCCATGAAGCCTAGGAGCTGAAACTCGATTTCCATTTCCAACACACGCAACAGACTGGTCCAGTTGACCAATCAGAGCAGACTAGAAAGGCGAGATTTAAAGAGAAGTGAACTAAAACAGAGCGTTTCAGTCAGAAGATGAAAAAAGTACTGCAGGATGAGGAAATATAATGTATTTTTGAGTTTTAAATCATGTAGTGTTCTAGCAGACCCCAAAATAAAATTTTGAATTGAGCATAATATGGGTACTTTCAATACTGTACATTTACGTCTCATGGTCTTGTTGTCATTCACTGCAAATTAAATATGGCGTCTACCCTGACTAAGGTCTATTGATTGTTCCACTTGTGTAACCCATAAATGATTTGGCATGCAGCCTGCTGTATTTGTCCCAATTCAGAACTCCTTCAGCCTGTGCGGAGTAGATGATGAAGCCTGGTCTGGAGCGCAATGAACTGTACTAAAGCCCAGCAAATCACAAGCCAGCTTGTTAATTGCCTTTTTCTTATCTCTTCATGTCCAGTGTGTATAGCTGTCCTGTCGCCAAGAAGAGAAAACCCCTGGAGAGTCATGCCCTGGAGCACTCGCCCAAGAGGAAGGTCTTTCTAACAGTCGTAGACCAGCCGCCAATGGAGAAATGCTACAAAACACACAAAATGGAGGAGATGGATGAAAAAGAGGAGGAAGAGGAGGAGGAAGAAGAAGAGGACGAGGAAAAGGAAGACGAAGAGGAACTGGAGGAGGAATACACTGACAACGAGGACCAATATGAACAGGAAGAGGTAGAAGTGATTAATGGAGAAGAGGGAGAGGTGGAGCAGGAAGAAGAGGAAGTGGTGGAGGAGGAAGAGGAAGAAGATGTAGAAAGAGAGGGGGAGGATGATGAAGATGAGGATGAGGTGGAGGAAGAGGAGCAAATTCAAGAAATAGGTGAGAGTCTGAATAAATCCACAAAAGATGAACTTTTGACTTATTATGCAGGCTTATTGGCTCATATACACTGATAAAATATTAACATCTAAATTAACAAAATTAATATTAAAAATATTATTTAGTATCACTGAATCAATCTTAAACACATTAGTTTGTACGAGCAAATTATGAGGTAATTTTAATTTTTATGAAGTAAAAATGCTAATAATTGCAGTGTGATATAGTGAAATTAAGGAGATTAACTTTATTCAGAGGCCCAAACTGAGCAAAAATATGCATTTTGATGCAGATGTTGATATTTATGTATAGCAAAAAAAGTCAAATTAAATTCTGATAACTTGTAATGTAAATCAATCAATCTTTCTATCAATATAACATAATAAAATGATAATCAGTCATCACTCTGTATCTCCAATAATATGTCTCATTATTGATGATATTTAAATGCATTATTTGATGATCAAAATATATAATGCAATGCAATACAATGATGATTGAGAGATGAACAAACAAATGTTCCTCAAAAGCCTGATGATCATATATGAGACTTAAACATGATTTAAAAAAAAAAAAAAAAAAAAAAAAGATAAGTAAAGCTAAGTTGATTCGGTCCAGTAAGTGTTCATCTTGCAATATTTCTAACAATATAAGTTATTCACACATTTACTTTATGAGTAAAATATTTACTTTATCAGTAAATATTTCACAGTATAAAGACACATGAAGCATGAGCTGAAGGTGGATGTTTGTACAATTATACTAAAAGGCCTTTAATTTCATAAAAAGTCTAAACTATCAATCAGATGACAGAAGGAATGTAATAGATTCTGTACAACAGGTTTAACAGCCAAGTTTTGATCATGTTGATCATTTAGACCTTAGAAATTTGCATATCGCATATAATACAATAGGCTTTAAAAGGTTAATCTGGCACCAGAATGTTTTATTTTTGGGTTTAGAAACAAAACCAGAGCTGAATGTGAAGTGAGTATTTCAGCCTCCAGAGGGGCAGAGGAGGTAATTTGGCAGTTAGGCATATTTGGAAGAAGGTCACTGTAATTTGAGGTGCAGTTGGATGATTTTGCTGTGACCTTCAGTGCGGTCTCAGTATCAGGCTAAAAACAACCGTCTCAAAACAGAGGTGCTCAGTTCATGGACACACACAGCCTACTGAAGGTGAGCTTTGAAGTGCAGCGCTGTGGCAGAACCAGCGCCCTCAAATATTACCAACAGTCTGATTGTTCCAAAAAGTTACAAAACTTTAAGGAAACTTTTTTAGTTAAATATATGTTTCCATTATTTAATCTGAACAACAAATTGGTTCTTAAACTAATACCCCCGATTCTAAATACTGTGTGTGGTTACAGTTTTGCAGAGAGTATTAGCTTATTTTTTGCTGCTAATTTTAACATGCACATACATTATTTCACCCCTATCACAGTAGAGTGTAGAATAAAGTGTAGAATTCATATTCTCAATAATTTATATATATATATTTTACAAATAATCCCATTATTGCTGTTCAGCCTTGCTATTTTCAGTGTTATATGGCTTAAGGTAACTGCTAAACTAACTAGCAAATGTCATTATAATTATCACAAAAGCAATGCTGTTGAGGAAATGTTTTTTTAAAAATCTATAAAGAAAAGTAAAATTATATATAGTATTACAGCTATTCTTGTATATCTACACCTTGAAGCATCCATGTTGTCTGATTCATGGGACAGCATTATTGCCTACCAATTTTTTCAGTATTCAGTGGGTCGATTCTGGTGGTCTGTGGATGTCTGCTAAATCAGAGAGTAGGCGTGAGATGTGTCTCAGACATGTCTCTTCCACTTCAGACAGCTCAGCCAGCCGCACATGGCAGGACAACGCTCTGCAATCAGACCTGACAGAGCCTTCTAGTCTAATTAACAATCAAACTCCCACATGTATTGGCATTAACCCTGTTTTCTGTGCTGTGTTTTCTTACCTAAGATATTGGCTTTTTCTCAAAACCTAGTAAGCTGATTGCATGAGCAGTTGTCGACAGCGTGTTAATTGAATTAGAACCTTATAAGTAACTGATTTCGTTCTTCACAGGCACAGCTTTATTAACAGGTAATCACACGCTGATTACCTGCACTTCACTAACATTCTATTGTTAGCATGAAGCTAAGCTAATGACATTAGCACACTTAAATATTGTGAAAATAGTTAGATGGAATTAATATACATCTTCTATTGACACTTTTGAATCTGCAAAAAAAAAAAAAAAGTTATGTTATAGAATTCATCAGTTGAATGAAATTCAATTTTGTCTGCAATGCAGCTCTTCAGAACACCAAAGTGTCATTATTCAGCTAAATTTAGTTCAGTGTTGATTCAGTTCAGTTCATTTACAGTGCCAATGTTGCAAAGTCCATCAATTATGAAACATATGAAGCTGTAAAACAGTTCTTCAGAAGACAATAGTTTTTATTCAGCTCAATTCAGTTCAATGTTGATTCAATTCAGTTCAATAAGAATGCAAACATAAAGGTTTTTATTATAGAACTATCATTATTACAAAATAAAAGTTACTTAAAATCAGTTTGCAATAATGAGCAGCTGATTTTACACTACGTCTGGTTTTATACCTACTAAACCTATTTTATGAAATATTGATTGGACTATTATATTGTTGATTTAATATAAATTTGAACTTAATTATATTACAATATGTTCAATATCACACAAGATTGATGTTGTTTTGAAAGTCAGCATGGCGCAGGTAATCTAAGATTGATTGATATTCATAATTTTTTTGCTCAGTCAACAAAAAGTTAACATTTTTAGGTAAATGTTGATTTTTTTTTTTTTTTTTTAATTGAATTGTCCCTATTTAAGTTCCATGCATCTCTTTCTTTCTTATTGAGTACTTGTTCTTCTGAGTTTTAGTTCTTGCTCAAGTCTTGTTAGTGCATGGACAGTCTATACTACAGAGCATCCAAGAATGTTTGGGTTTCACACTATACTTTGCTGCAAAAACAAGTCAATTGAAGTTTATTTGATTAGTGTCAAAGCTTTTTTTTATACTTGGTTTTGGACTGATTCTTTGCGCATCTTGCTGTGCATCCACGGCAGACGGACTCAAGTACCACATTGTATGCATTCGATTTTGAGAATAAAAGCAAATCTACAAAAACATTTGTAAAAAAAAAAAAAAAAAGGAGTGAACAACTTTACCTCATTACAGTATTAAAATAATAAAGGAATGAAAAACTTGAAATGGTAAAATGTTTGTCTCATCACATTCCGTCATAAATGACATTAATCAAGTAAAAGATTCAGCCTATATTTTCCATTTAAAATTGCAAAATTTGACCAAAATGTCAAGTAGTTTGCATCACTGGATATTACTGTTTAATAATTCTATAGTAACACAGATGCCAAATAGCAAAATAGCTACTTGCATCTTATATCATAGTCTTTCACTGTTAAAATGGAAGCATTGCTTTGACTTCTATGAACAGTAAAGCCCACCTTGATTTGATTGGCCTTGTCAAATATTTTCACATTGATGATTGCTGTTAGACCGTTGAGGTGGACCAACCTAAAATCATAACTTTGTCATCCTAACAACAAAAAGAGTAGCAACAAGAAGAGAAAATATTGACAGGGACAATCTGGATATTTCTCATTTTTGGGGGGAACAATGCTATAACAAACATACTTAAAACGAAATCAAAGACTGAACAGGTGTGATGTTATTTTGAATGAAGTCAGGCCAAAACAAAGTTCATTTGGAGTTCACTTTAGGAGTTCAAAACAACTTTCTAGAAAAGTTCTGCTCTGGCTTGTTACCTTTGAACTCCCATAGGTCTGTGATGATGATGCAATAGGTAGGTGTGGCTCTGGGGCTCTGTCCTCTTTGATGTGGAAATCTTCTCTGGTTCATTTCCTCTGTTCAGTTTGTTGAGGTCAGATGTTAGTAAAAACATGAACTCACTGGGGAGCTGCTTTATAGTATGAACAACAGACAATAACTTGTGTATATCTGAGCCTTGAAGTGCTTATGGCCATGATACAAAGATGGTTCAGAGTCAAACAAATGGTTGGTATGGAATCAAACTTTGTTTTGGATAACGCAGTTGAACCAAGAGTTATCTGTTGAGCTGCTACAGCTGATATTGCAATATTTGTTTGTCGTTCACAGAGAGTGACCATATCAATTGCAGTCCCAGTAGAACAAGCCCCTCCATGGCGAAGGACAACAACAACAATGATGAATATGACAACTACGATGAACTGGTGGCCAAATCTCTGCTTAACCTGGGCAAGATCGCAGAGGACGCCGCTTACCGGGCCATGACCGAGTCCGAGATGAACAGCAACTCCTCAAACAGCGCAGAAGAGGAGGATGAGGAGGAGGAAGAGGAAGAAGAAGAAGATGATGAAGATGAAGAAGATGAGGATGAGGAAGGCTCAAGGAAAGGTGAGCTGAGTCTAGATGTGAACAGTGATGTGGTAAGAGAGACTGTGGACTCTCTAAAGCTCCTGGCGCAGGGTCACGGAGTCACACTCTTGGAAAACCTCCACGAAAAGCCATTTCATGATGATGGGAGCGAGAACACGGACTGCGATCTAAACGGGAATGGATCCATGGGTAATGGACTCAGTGGTAACTGTGGTAAACCCACCACTAATGGCCAGATGGCAGAGAAAAGTGACGAGGAAGTTTGTCTGAGCAGTTTGGAGTGTCTTCGCAACCAGTGCTTTGACTTGGCACGCAAGCTAAGCGAGACCAAACCAGCCGAGCGGCTCATCAATAACCAGCAGGTAGGGATGACTGGTTTTGAATTATTTTTCTTGACCGATAACTGATGAAGGTTAACCCAGCTAACTAGGAATGTTCTCAGAGCTTTGGGGAATGTTCTGGAAAGGTTCTCTCAAAGTTATGAACAAGTGTTCTTCCAGTAATATTAATAGAACATTTATTCAAAGTTATCTGGTCTTTCATAAAGCTCCAAAAATGTTCTTTATATATCATCCAAGTGTTTTTTTTTTCTGAAATGTTTTTATTTAGATGTTCTAACTACCAACTGCTTTACCATGTTCAGAGAACATTCAAAATGAATGTTCCCATAATGAGTTTATTTTTACATGCGCAAATAGCATTGTGTTACAGAGCATGCTGTGTTTCATTTGTGCTCACTCTTGTTGTGTTGCCATGTCCCCCTTTTATAAGCGTCTTTAGGCTTGTTGTTTGGACTCTTTTCATAAAGTGAGCCACTGTATGGAGTTTATAAGTGATATTTTTTTACCCCCAAAATACAGCATTTTAAACTTTTTAAGGTTTATTCTGGGCTTGTTTTTCCTTGCAACATCTGGCAACATAGTCTTTTTAGGCCCTGTGGGCTGGTGAGTGAGTGCAACTGTGGAACGAGACAGACCTGTGTCAAAATATGCAAACAAGTAAAGATTGTAATTCGTAAAGATTGAATGTGGTTGTCACTTCTGTAAATTGCAGCGTCTACGTGGCCATTTCCTTTTTAAATTTAAATAAAGGACATGTACTGACTGTAAATTTTCAGAAATGACAGTCACAGGAGTGAGTCCCCTAAATTATCTTTTTCTTGTGTGTACAGAACGGAACTTGCTCTCAGAATTGTGATGATTGACACTGTGGTAACCACAGCAACATTCTGGCATCTTGCTTTGGTGTTTGCTATATTTGACCAAACTAATATTACAGGGACCAAAGACTCTTATGCTTGCCAGTTTTAACTAAACCACCACTGACAGAAGCGTTGTGTTTTATTTACATTTGGAAGGCTGCTCAGCAGAGTACTTTCTTTCAGTGCTGCCATGTCCACTTATTATAAATGTCTTTGGGATTGGCTCATACAGTGATTGTTTATAGAGTTATTAAAGTGGACAGGTGTGGATTGCACCTTTCTGGTCTTATTTCCAAAATAAAGCATGTAGATTTATTTGAGTTTATTATGTACATAATCTTATTTGCTGTTTTTTGTAACAAGATCTGGCAACACAAATGAGTCAAGGCTCGTACCTCATTCTCTGTTGCTTTTTGCTCTGCACAGAACAGAATCACATCTCTGATGCATGTTTAAATACATCATTAACAACTAGTTGGTCAGTTAGGTTATATATATATATATATACACACACACACACATATATATATATATATATATATATATATATATACACACACACACATATACATACATATTACAAGTGTTTCACTCATGTTGATGTGCTGAGCCGCCATATTGGATTCTGAAATCAGGGTTGTTGCAGTTTGTCCAACTTGAGGAGATGTTCAAGTAAAAAGTTTCCTCTGAGAATTGGAATTTCCGACTTACTTTGGTTATAGAATGTGATTGCCACTTCAACTGGATCACATGACTAAAAATGAATTGACAACCAAATTTAGCTGCAGTGTATATGTGGCCTGTAACTACTTTTAAACAGATTAAACAAATTACTTTTAAAACAAATTACTTTTTTTTATTACTTTTGAACAGATACAGTAGTATTCATTGGTCAAAAATCTTACTGTCAGTTAACAGTTTACCAGTTAATTACAGTATATGCATCCCTACCAGGAGATTCATCAGCTTTATCAAGAGGCCCAGCAGCATCAGCAGCATCAGAGTCCTGAGGAGTCCCGCGTACTTGAGCGGAATTACTCCGACATGGTCAACCTGATGAAGCTTGAGGAGCAGCTCAGCCCATGCTCCAAGACTTTCTCCAGCTGCACCACAGAGCACAAGGGCTTCCAGGACTGCGATGAAGACACCACCTCCGTCACGTCGGACCGCTCAGAGGACGTTTTCGACATGACCAAAGGCAACCTGTCACTGCTGGAGAAGGCCATAGCACTGGAAACGGAGCGGACCAAAGCTTTGCGGGAAAAAATGGCTTCGGAAGCAGTCAGGAGAGATAGACTGCATTTGCATGATGATGGTTTGAGGCACAGCTATGCGGAGGAGCGGAAGGCGCGTCTGCACCATGATGGCCTAAAGAAGCCCTACTACCTTAAAGGTAATCATAACACACAACCAGCACTTGAAATGATTTGACTTAAGGGTTTGGGGACAACCTGCCTTCATTGTTCTGCTTCATTAAGGCCAAAAATGTGTAGCCACCTATACATAAAATACATAAAATATATAAAGTATACAAGGATATTCTGTAGTCTTCCTACAAAAAGTTGTGCTTGGTGCAACATCAAAGCAAGTTCTATGAAGAAGAATTAAAAGACACGTCACACAAGTGGCAAGTCTGTTAGTTTGCATTTATACTCCAAGACTTGGATAGATGTATAATATCAGACACAGTGTCTTTTTTTTTTTTGTCTGTCCATTGCTATGGTTATTGCTGTCAATCATCACATTTTTAAACTCAGTCCTGCATTTAAATACAAAAACTTTGCATTATGTTCCTTGTAGCATAATAAATAAAACTTTTAGTTAAATTGTGAAAGAAATTTGAAAACAAAACGCTTTATAATCAATGAAACTGTCTATACTGTGCAATGAATCTTACATCATCTTTACACTATTTTATGAATTTACATCATCTTTACACTATTTTATTTCTTGAAATTGTACTGCACTGCACTGCCCCATAAACACCTCAAATAACCATAAATAAAATAAACAATACATGTAGGAATGCAACAATACAGTTAGTCCATGGTTCAATACGTACCTTGGTTTTTAACCACGGTTTTCGGTTCAGTTCGGTTCTGATAGCTTGGCACATCAGAGTGTTTTTGCAACAATTTACAACAAAAAACTCCTGTAAACCTCTGTACACTGGAAAAAGCATGGATTATTTTGTCTGCTTAACATTTCTTTTGAGAGAGGTATTAGTTTTCCGATTTTTACCCAAAATAGGATGGATTGGCCATTATTGAGTGCTATAAACACATGTAATTTGTGTTTCATTCGCACTGGACACCAGAAGGTACCCTCGCGCAGAAAATCCACATATGCATCATAGAAGTTACACTGATGACGTTCCAGGAAATCCCTAATATGGATAAAGGCATCGCTATCACTGTAACTGAATAAAAAAGAAGATATAACGTTAAACGTTTTGAATGATGAAATGTAAGACAATAAACACTCGTCTGCGACAATATATGGTTTATCTGTGTTCTTGAGAATTGTGACATCCCTAAATGCATATCCAAATGAGATTTAAGAGATACAGAGAATGGTAGATTTCAGTCTGTTGATCACACAAGTTATCGTATGGCTTCAGAAGATGCTGAATATGTTTTTCATTTCTGGGTGAACTACTCCTTCAATAATAAAATGATATCACCCTTCTCCTTTAACATCCCAGAGCAGATAGGTCAGTTTAAGTGGGTAGGTTCAGTGCTCTTCTGTGTTCCTTTGCTCTGAGAGGGGATCCCGTACTGACCCCGGGACAAGCTTTCTCAAACATCTCCATGCCTGCAGTGCAAACAGCAGTGGCTTAATGTTGTTCAAACAGGCCAGCACAGCTACATCACAGACTAAGCTTGTCAGGCATAAGTAATGGCGATCTGCACGGCCGGGAGAACAGCAAATCTCATCCCAGGGACACAGTCTGTGCTCATGCTGCCTATTTATAAACCCTGAGAGGAGCTCTGCTTGGAAATATAGCTGTGGCACTGGAGAAACAGGGAAATTAGTCAGTGCTGCATATTCAAAGGAGGTTTCAATGCAATTCCTGGTTTATTTCTGTTTCTCCAGGGACAGAGGAGCCAGATTGACGGATTGTTTTATTCATAAAACAGTGAAAATATTACTCTGACTTTTACAAGCAGAAAAGATCAGTTTTCAAAGAGAATAATTCATAAACATAAAGCGGACATTTGGAAATGGTTAAGTCAGTGTTATTTTAGTAGCACTGAAATAATATTATCATTTTTATCAATATTTAGAATCGGCTTTTCTGTTTTTATTTTTAGTTAGTTTTAGTTTCAGATTTTTTTTTTTTTTTTTTTATAACTATAGTAACTATAACAACACATTCAAAATGATGACAGTGATAATCACTATACTGTATGTAGGTTTGTAGATAAGACTACCGAAATTGAGACCAAGCCTGAGACCAAGATCAGACTAAGAATTTGAAGGTTGAAACCAAAAGAGACAGAGTCAAGACCGAGACCAGACTAGCTCTTCTCAAATTAAACTGAAAGATCCACATTTACTCCCTGAGAAATGTCTTGATAAAACAATAAAACATCATTGCAGAGGAAAATTTTGTGTAGGAATTTTCCTTTGGTTTCTATAAGCAAACAAATAAAACACAAGGGAGTTGAAACTAACTTAACCACCTTTATTCAATAAAATGTACAATTTTACATATAGAAATATGATGGGAAAAAATTATACATTTATATATGAAACTAAAGTAAATCAACAAATGAGGGAGTCACAGAATCAACTGATTTGTTTAAAGAAGCTGATTCACAACAGTTCTGCTGTGGATTTGTTTGGAACTATTTTCAGTGAAATAGAGCAAAATTATGTCTAAAATGTAATTCTAATATCTAAAAATCAAAATCACTTTTGCAACTGTTATCATATTTTTTTAAAACTCTTGTGATATTGTTAATAATATGTTATAATATAGAAAGCAACATGCAATTACTATTTTTGCAATCATATCTTGAATTTAGTAGGAATTTGTATACATTTTGGTGACATATGACACAATCCCCCTTTAAAGGTGCAGTATGTAATATTGACAGCTAGTGGTTGAAATGGGTACTGCAGTCCAAATTCAAAATATTGGAGAGAGTTGTTTCTCCCGCCACCTCCTCCTCAGACTCAATGCTCACACGGGTTGCCAGATTGAGGACACACAACAGGAACAAGGACATTTGACAATGGAAGGCAACGAACTTTACACTGTAAGTTGATGAGTTGATTTATCTGCATTTTGGTCATAGAGCATTTTAGATGGATGTCGAGACTTTTTATGTCAGGTTGAATCTGCGATCTCTGACCCAGTTTGTTTGCTAGCTTCCATGGCTGCAGTACGCTGTGTTTTCTGCCAGCTGGCAACCCAGGGGGTTGAAATCCTATTCGGTAAACTGACAGTGGATGGAGTCACACAGACCAAAACAAAAACAGACATTCCGACACAGAACATACATTTCAAAGTTGAATAACTGTCTGTAGCATTGTTTTTCAGGGAAACAAGTATGTGAACTTACTGTTTCCTAAATCTCTGCAAACATATTATGGTATTATTATGCCTTAGAACAGTCAAAAATAAATAAATAAATAAATAAATTTACATGCAGCACCTTTAATTTCTGACCCGACACAACAGCAACAAATTAAATCAAGCTAGAAATAAGATACTGATTGCATTTGAAGCAGGAAGTTTTACATCCAATCACAGTAATGATATTAACAAATAAATCAGACAATGCACCACAATTTTGTGACATCCCTGTAGGTAAGGTCTTGACCAGTCTTGAAAAAGGAATCCAGAGTCCTCTTATTATGAGAAAAGATTACAAATGTGGTGGATACCAAGACCTTCAAAAAATAGTCTCGAGACCAAGACCGGTAAATGATGTCAGAAGTGTCATTTTTTGGTGAACAAACCCTTAAAAACCCATGAGAACTTTCATCCGCTGTTCTCCAGATGAGGAAGGGCTGACAGCACGCATGAAAGGATGTTTGGCCAGCATGCACGGCGGACACTATCTCTCTAATGGTGGAATAATGAGGGACGCTCAGCCATTACACCGCGATAACATCTCGCCGCGGCAGACGCTGCCTAACCAGGGGGCATTATGATTTATAAAAAGTGTGGAGGCCTGACAGTTATGGAAGGAGCTCTTCCTTAAAGAAGGCACGAGGCGGAGATGGAAATTGAACAGTATCAGTATGACCGATAACAAACGACAGGACCACTGACTGCACATTAATTATCCACAGAAGCTATGGTAATGGGGCCATTTGCTATGCAAAGCATGGCTTGTCCGGAGCCACAATCAATATCCAGCACTTTCTAATATGTATTCCGCTCTGCTCGGCTCGGCTGCGCTCTCTCCCTCTCGTTTGTTTTCTTTCTTTTTGAAATGGCTGCAAAGTAGTCAGAGGATTCAGGCTTTATTAGACGGTTAGAATCTCAAAGAAATCATACACAAAGGTGCATCTCACAGCGCCTGTCAAGAACATGTCTGGCTTACATTTTACAAAATCAACAGTATTAAAAAATACCTTTGTGAAAAAGAAATGCACGGACCCACTTTATTTTAGGTGGCTTTAAATGCTATGTACTTACATCAAAAATAAGTGCAATGTACTTATTGTGGTCATATTGTATTGGAAAACACTTCTGCTGCTATTGAGGTGGGATACGGGTAAGGTTAGGGACAGATTTGGTGGTATCTGTAGGTTTAAGAGTGGGTTAAGGTGTAAGGTATGGGTCAACACTGCAATTATAAATGTAATTACAAATGTAATTACATGCAGGTATTTTAAAATATAAGTACAATATAAAAACATATATGTACAAAGTGCTCTGTATCAAATTATTAATTTAAATGTAAGTACATTAATGCCACCTAATATAAAGTGGGACCTAATGAACTTTATTGTATTGAATGTGCACTTGTAGTGTACTTCAAATCTTAATAGTGTATTTTTTAAATACTACTAAACGGTACTTACAATATATGTGTATTGTATGAATGCAATTTGGCCTGCTACATTTGTCATGTTATCACTTTCAAGTGAGTTTCCAGCATCAGTTGCGTCGCTTCACTGCCATTCATAAATCCTGTGCCATGGCCTCATGGATTTGCAAAGTGTCCAGTGGATGTGCACTTCAGGATTTTGCTGGGGATTTTTGAATACAGTTTTATGAATAGTATATTCAGATATATTACTCTGTTCACATTCGGCAACTATATTTTAGACAAGTGCACAAATTCGGATACGACCCACACCATAAAACGCTTCATGCACACCATTCACACGACTCTTCCCCAAAACACAATTCATGTCTTAATGTGTAAAAATAACACCAAACTACTGAATTCATAATCATAAAGACAAAAAAAGAGAGAGAGAGAGAGAGAGATAGAGAGATGATTTTGAGCTAAAATATGAGCTGCACATTTCATGATATTCACCCCGATTTATGTGTGTTTGTTACCAGTTGCAAAACTTTAGTAGTTGTTTAAAGCACATTTTCCAAAAATTTGAGTAGCTCTGCAATCTATTTTCAGTCTCACCAAAATTTAGCCCACATCTCTCACATAATCGCATGCTATTCCTGTCTGTTTTGAGCTTACTTGGATAAAGGAGGCAACATGATGCCTGTTACCAAGTTACTCCATCCTTAAAATTTTAATCAGTGGTAACAGTAGCATACTCACTCGCTCGCTCGCTCACTCACTCTCTTGTGCTCTCTTTGTTTGAAACATAGCCAATAGCCCTGGATAGCTATCTGGAAGAGATGCCCTCTTCAGTCAATACACAGATCCAGGATAGTCACTGCCTGTGCAAACTAAACTAACACTAACAAGGACAAAAGATCACAGCTATACTACCATTCAAATTACAATTCAAAATAACTGTTTTCTATTGTAATATATTGTAAAATGTAATTCATTCCTGTGATGCAAATCTGAATTTTCAGCATCATTACTCCAGTCTTCAGTGTCACATGATCCTTCAGAAATCATTCTAATATGCTGATTTGCTGCTCAAGAAACATTTCTGCTTATTATACTGTTGAAAATATTTGTGCTGCTTCATATTTTTGTGCAAACCATGCAACATTTTATTTTTCATGATTCTTTGGTGAATTGAAAGAACAGCATTTATTTGAACTATATATTTTTGTAATATTATAAATGTCTTACTGTCACTTTTTATCATTTTAATGCATCCCTGATAATTCAGTTTTTTAAAATATATTTTTTATATATTACTGACCCCAACAGTAGTGTATATTAATAAACTATGCAACACAGATTAAAATGATTCTGTGGTGAAAAACAAACAAACAAACTAACATTAGCTTCTCTATTCTTTTTTTTATTCTATCTATTTGTTTTCTTTTTATTTATTATACAATTAACAAAAAGCAAAAAAGGGCCTCTAACACTAGCTTGCTCTATTCTTTTTCTATTTTATCTGTTTTCTTTTTATTTATTATATAATAAAAACAAAATAAAAAAAAACTTTGCTACGTGTACTACGTTAAGGTAACTGAGACTTGTCATAGCACTTGCATATCATTGCTCTTTGATTGATTTTGATTGCTTCCATTGTCCTCATTTGCAAGTCGCTTTAGATAAAAGCATCTGCTAAATGACTAAATGCAAATGTAATGTCAATGTGAAGTAAATACTATGGAAAAACAAATGTAATTTCTACATTGAATAAGTAAGTTCAGGCAAGATTTTTTTATTTTTATTTTTTTTTTAGTAAATTCTAAATTAGTAATCAATTCAAATAGTAGAAATTAAAGTTTGAACTTAAAGTTTTGAAGTATATTTTACTTGTGTGTTTGTTACGTTTACAATGATTGTTTGAGTAAGTATCACAGTTATAAAATAAAGTAAAACCTACTCATCTTATTAATACTGGTGTTCACATCATGCCATGAGAACACTAGTATCAAATAATTTTCAGGTTTATGGAATCAAACCTTGAAGCATATGGTAGCAAAGAAACAATTGAAGAAACAATCCTCAAATATATTCTGATCAAAAATGGAATGAGCTTATTATTTTTGGAAGGTCAAATCTAAATACTGTACATTTGCTCTGTTGCAAATATTTATTTATTTGTTTGTTTGTTTGTTGTATTCTTTTCCCCATGCTGGGCTATCATGGTGGTATTAGTGATTTCAGATTTATTCATCCTCAGTTGTTGCAAACTTATTGGTCAGTGTTATTTTCTTGTCTAAGTGGGCAGTTCTTGGACAGAATGAGACTTTATCAGACCTCTTAAAAATGTATTTATAAATAATTGAATCAGTAATTAATCCTATGTGTGTGTGTGTGTGTGTGTGTTCAGATTCTTCACGGTCGGGGAAAAAAGAGAGTCGGTGTCCAACGCCTGGCTGTGATGGCACAGGTCATGTGACGGGTTTGTACCCGCACCATCGCAGCCTGTCTGGATGCCCTCATAAAGACAGAGTCCCACCAGAAAGTAAGCGCACTACACGCTCTTTCTATACTTCAGTGCCACATGTGCTTGCATTCGTCCTTTAAACCATTAAAGCTATTTTTCATGCTGGCATTTATGAAAAGAGGTCATAATCATTGGTTGACATGTGTCTGTATGTGTTTGTCTGTGGGACCCAGTCTTCAGTTCATTCTGCATGTTGTCCTCCTCAACACACACACACACACACACACACACACACTTGTTTTGTCACTTGTTTTGCTATCCTTGTGGGGACTTCCATAGGCGTAATGGTTTTTCTACTGTACAGACCGTATATTCTATTACCCTACACCAACCCTACACCTAAACTTAGCCCTCACAGGAGACTTTTTGCATTTTTAGATTTTCAAAAACATTCTGTGTGATTTATAAGCTTCTTTACCCTTGGGGACCTCAATTTAGGTCCCCACCGTGACAAGAGTCCCCATGAGCCTGTGTGTATTCAGGTGTAAGTCCCCACCTGAATAGAAAAACAGGTACACACACACACAAACACACACACACACTCAAACAAACATTCCTGTACATTCCTATGCAATACTTTTTCAGCTCTATAACTTTTTGACCACATTCCAATAGCAATTTTAGCAATAGCATTAAAATTAAGCATACAAATTTAAATTTGAAATTTAAAATACTGCTTTCTTCCAAATTCAAAATACTTCAAAATGCTACTTTTTACACATGTATATTTTATGTACATGACTATTTAAACATTAAAATCTATCTTTTTCTGTTGATTAGGCAAAATTTACAGTAAGTAAAGCATATTTTGGTGTCCCTGAAACATAATTCAGGTCTGAAGGTCCATTATATATTATGTGGACATGAAAGCATACTGCATAGTAGGAATGACCCATCTACCCTTCAGCTTACGAGAAATCTTCTTGCAATGGAGGAGCAGTCATCGCAATATCAGACATGCATGAATGCATTTATTGTTTCTGTTGATAATTACAACGCTATCTTAATGGAGGCCAGTTTAATAAGCTGGTTAGATTTCTCATTTTGTTTTAGATGCTCAATTAAATCCAGTTGAATAAACTGCAATAATTATAACCTGATGAAAGAGTGACAGACAGTAAGAAGGAGGAAGATTTCCTCTCATTCACCTTGAGCAAACCTCTTTCATGCGATTCATTAAAATGCATACAACAATTGTGTGTGTTTTATTCACCAATAACCAGATGGCAAATCAAACTAACTGATGGCTTTGACTACAGACTGGAATTAGTTAACGAAAAGATTTGCTTTTAAAGTGTCCAGATGGCAAGACAGTTTGTGAGCTGGCACAGCAAGGGCGTTTTTAGATGGGCATCACTTTAGTGTGGATGGTGACATATGACACGCTTGCTGAATGATTGGTTCTTTATGCTGAGTCACTTAGTGGCTGTTCTTTCTTTATAATCCTGTGAATATCTTCGGGTTATATTAAAAACCATGTTTTGTTGTCTTATGCAGGGCCGTATTAACCATTGGGCTAGGCGGGGCTGAAGCCCCGGGGCCCGAGCAAGGAGGGGGCCCGTGATTGGCTCTGGGTAGATTGACTGGAGCGCCGATTGCCAAAACCACCACGCCCCCTGCTTATTAGCACTGTTATTTAGTTGAGCTTTGCCGTAAATTCCATGAATTACCATTTGAGATTGAAACACAAAATCTGAATTTGATTTACCAATCAAATGCATTTATTCTATATTTGACTTTTGAATGATATATGCACGTATCTATCAGGTGATCGCTGCCCAGTAGCTCTGTCTGCATTAACCTCCACTCTTCTTTGTTCTGGAGTAATCTGGAAATGGTCGCGCAAAGAAAAATATTCGATAAGTAAAAATGTCAGCAATTCTGGAGAAAGGAGCTCAAAAAATGAAAAACTTCCAATACAAACAACAGAAAAAAATGTAAGGTAGTCAGTAAAATCCCCAGCTATCAGGTTATTTTACTAAAGCTGATGATGGAGTGGAAGTTGTTGAAACAGCAAGTGAACCAGTCACATGGAGCAGAAAAAAAAAACACAGCGTCATCGTCCACACAGATTTTAGGTTAGTTTGATTATTACCTGGATGTCTATTGTTTTTGTGTTTGAACAAACTCTATATATTCATTTAAGGGTTGGGAGATAATCCAGTAGAAATATCAATCGTTTTGCGCATCAAGATGTAGGCTATATCATTTAAGCGCGTTTTAAGCAGGTTTTAAAACAAATGGTTTAAACTGTTCATGGACATTAAGCTAGCCTACGGGGCAGAATTCGTTCTGGTAAATGCGTGCGTTAAGACAGTTTCAACCTGATTCACGCGGCGCGCACTTAGCGACTGTCTTAACTTTTCGCTCCTTGTGCTTAAACGTTCAAATACACATAGTTATGTGTCAAAATGCCTGTCTCTGCGAGTATCCTCGTAAACACTGTTATTTGTGTCTTAAATGAATGTTAATAAAGATAAAGCATGTCCTGGATTATATGATGAGATCTTAAAGGGGTCATCGGATGCAAAATTCACTTTACAAGTTGTTTGAACATAAATGTGTGTTGGAAGTGTGTGTACACATCCATCCTATAATGATAAAAACCCACCCAGTGTTTTTTTTTTTTAAATCCCCTTTCTCAAGTCAGGCTGTTCTGAGATTCCTGTCAGAATGACATAATTCTGCACAGACCTCTCCCACGATAGTTGATTGATAAGGCTGTCTTATCTTAGATCCGCTCTGAATGAACTGATAGCTGTCCGCCATTGTGTTGACTCCGGTGCAGGGTAAGACAAGAATGTCTCCGATTAAGCGATTGAGGTGTTTTGTTGTTGGATGTAATAATGAACATAGCAGTCGTCATTTACTCCCGACATCTGAGCCGCTGAAGACGCAGAGGATTAACGTTTTGAAGTGAATGCACCGATCCCCGATCTGCCTAAATGTGTCTATGTTCGTGTGAATCATTTGTGATCCAGCTTCATCTACAGAAGATGTGAGTATAAGGGTTTTTTATGAATCTTTGCAAATCGCCTTTCCTAATAACATGCTAGTTAGCCAGTTTCGCGGCTAAAGTAAACAGTACTGCTTGTCACCCCACAAAGAGAGGGGCGGGGTCAGCAGAGCTCATTAGCATTTAAAGCAACATGGACTAGAATGGCTTGCTAAAAACAGAGCTGATTTTGACATGGTAAAAAAGGTGTTGTTTTACACTATCATTGAGAAATTTTAACCAAAGTATGTTATAGACTTTTCATTAAGACCCTAAAGAATCATATCAACTTGTGGAAAATGGGCATCCGATGACCCCTTTAAAAGGATAGTTCACCCAAAAATGAAGATACTGTCATCATATACTTACCCTCAAATTGTTCTAAACCTCTATGAATTTCTTTGTTCTCCTCAACATAAAAGAATATATTTTGGAAAATGATCCTAACCAGTTTCTGGTCCCTATTGACTCCAATAGAGTATTTTTTTCATACTATGGAAGTCATGGGGGCCCAGCAACTGTCTGATTACCAGTATTGTTCCAAATTATATTCTTTTGCGTTCAACAGCAGAAGGAATCTCATAAAGGTTTAGAACAACAACAGAATTTTCATTTTTTTGGGTGAACTATACCTCTAAAGCAGCCTAATATAGCTGCTGTTGCCATTTGTATCAATAATGTAAATCAAACATCAGAAAGAAAATCACTTACTGTCTTTGACTGAATCACTTTTGTAAAATAAATCAGAATGAATGTATATTGAATATATACAGTGGAAACTATTCAGTCTATTTGTACATTTTCTTTATACAATATAACATTTATTATTCAGTGCTTTAAGTTTTTCAAGTAGGTCGATTTCTTATGACCTTTGTTCTGTTTTAGCCTAATTTGTGACTGTTTACTTGTCTTCAGTAAGCTTATTTTTACTTAGGCTAGTATTAGGCTATTTTTTGTGATACTGAAATTGGTAAAAAAAAAAATTAAATAAATAAATAAAATTAAAAAAAAGAAGAAGACATTTCAGTGCATCAAGACTTTTGATACGGGATAACAATCCTATTTAAAGCTATATATATATATATATATATATATATATATATATATATTGTTATTGTGATGGGGGGCCCTGCAGTAAGTCATAGCCCTGGGGCCCAGTGCAGTCTTAATGCGGCTCTGGTCTTATGTCATGTCAATATTGTTGGAGTTTTAATTATTTCATTACTAGTAGTACAAACTTCAGAAAACAAGTTTACAAAAAGGTCAGAAATTCACTGTAAAATATACAGTGACACTATCTTGATATATAATCACGATGATAAAGGTGGCACATTAAAAAATCACATGGTCAGTCAGAGTTCATTGCAAATGGTTGGTCCATAAAACATGATGGTGCACAGGGTCATAAGACAAAAATTTATTACAATAACACGCGACACTATCAGTAATGCAATAAACATCCACTAAATAACACAATATAATATTAAACACCCTAATGTACATTACTGAAAATACATATGGGAAATATGGGGGAAAAAAGAAATTTCACTATAAATTATACAATAAGTAATTACATATTTTACATCTTCAGGGACCTAAGAAATATGAATTACTTGAGACTACATAAAAATGTTAGACCAACAGAATTCACCTATATGTTGTTAGTTCCCAGCATGCATTGCAGCATGAATAATTCATGCAGTTACTGTGATAGGAGTTCTTGTTTTGCTGTTTGCTGACTTTTGTTTAATCTTGTTAATTATTTGCTGAGTTATGATATTAATAGTTAATCTTTAGTCGCTGTTCTTGAGATTTGTGTGTCAAGTGTCAAGGTCTTTGTGCAACCTTTCCTGGTGTTTTTGCTTTGTAAGGTGATTGCACCTGCAGTGTCTTATAAACTATATCTATATGTAACTACTAAAATGACAGATCAGTTTACTGTGTTACTAATTGAATATTTGCTGAACAAGTTGATTCTGTGTGAATTTACTGGTGGAATGAGGCATTTTAAATTTAGTAAATAAACCAATTCAAATTAATTAAAGGGATAGTTCACCCCAAAAATGCAAATTCTGTCATCATTTACTCACCCTCATGTTGTTTCAAACCTGTATGAGTTTCTTTCTTCTGACAAGCAATAATAATAATGGTGATAAAAACTACAGATGCCAATGGCTACCATCAAATGATTGGTTGCCAACATTCTTCAAAATATTTTGTTTTGTGTTCAGCAGAAGAAAGAAACTCACACAGATCTTGAACAACTTGAGGGTGAGTAAATGATGACAGAATGTGCATTTTTTGGGTGATCTGTCTTTTTAAGTGTTACTTTTGACAATTTTAAGATAATAGTCAAGAGAAATTAATTTTATTATTATTATTATTATTATTTTATTTTTATTTTTTCTTAAGTAAAACCACTCACCTTTACAAAAGTACGAATCTTAAAATAAGCTGTACTTGCTTTGAGACACACAAAGACGTGTTTCAGTCAGTGGAGGTAACGGATGCTGCCTGCTGCTCGGTAATGAACATGTCAGAGTATGTTGAAGATGAGGGTGAAGGATTAAGGAGCTGATAATGATGAAGATGAGCACCGGAAGAGCGCTGGTCTGCTCGCCCCAGCCCATGCTCTCTGCCCCCACTCCAGCATCCTAATGAACAGTAATCTAATTGCTGTCGGCAGGGAGTTTAGATGGCCATGGACAGAGGAAACTACGGAACGATTTTCTGGACTATTTTCAAATAGAATTGCAAATTGTATTTTCAATTGCGTTTTCCATATGTGGACGCATGAATTGTGACATAATACAAATGCAATTGCAAATCTTGCATTACCGTTTGCATTTTCGCTTTCGCGAATGCACAGTGACTGCCAAATTTAAAATGAAAAAGCAAAGTCTATTTGCAACTGTATTTCCCATGTCTTACGAGTTATGAGCCTGTCATATTTAAATAGCAATATTAATTACCACATTTAATTTTTCACTTTCTCTGTGCCGCACATATAACCTGCCAAAACTCAAATGGAATCGCAATTCCTTTTGCATTTGAATTTCCAATGTCTACACTGAAAGCTGTCAATCAGTGTGAGGGGGCGGGACTAAACTAGGGGGTGTGTTTGTTTTGGGAGGTGACGTCACTCACAGACGACCGTGCCGAATGCTTTGATCAATGGAGGTAATCGGTAAAGCCTCCGCTAAAGGCAGCTGTCAATCAGTTCGTGCCTGTGTTAACGAACAGACAGTGCAAACTTCTTGGCACAATACATGATTATCCCCTGATAACAGAGCCACAAACGGTACGCACAATAGGTCAAAATTCACTATTACCCAAACGCTTTTGACCTGTCTCAACATCTCTCACTGTTTCTCTCACTCTGATTGATGCAAGTGAGAACACAGACAGTGCAATACTACACTTATTACAGTACATTTTATTCGTAAGCAAACAAAACAGTGCCAATCTATATTTATTTACCCATTTTCCACCTTACTTTATATTTTATTCAACAGTTTTAATCCGTTATGTAGCACGCATCCCGTGGCACCAAAGCGTCACCAAAAAGACTTTATTTTTGTCGTGATCTCTACATAACAAAAGTTGCTTTCTCGTTATCTCGACTTATTTTTCTCATGATCTCAACATAACAAAAGTTGTTTTCTAAGTCACACAACTGCGCCAGCAGGTGGCAGTATAGAACTACTGATGGGGATCAACTATAGCCTACTGTACACGTTTGGGACAGAGAACCTTCTTCGTGATCGCTATAATTTATGCAGTTTATTACTGACATTTAATTAACTTATAAATGTACTACACCCATTACAGTACATTTTATTCGTAAGCAAACAAAACAGTGCCAATCTATATTTATTTACCCATTTTCCACCTTACTTTATATTTTATTCAACAGTTTTAATCCGTTATGGAGCACGCATCCCGTGGCACCAAAGCGTCACCAAAAAGACTTTATTTTTGTCGTGATCTCTACATAACAAAAGTTGCTTTCTCGTTATCACGACTTATTTTTCTCGTGATCTCAACATAACAAAAGTTGTTTTCTAAGTTACACAACTGTGCCAGCAGATGGCAGTATAGAACTACTGATGGGGATCAACTATAGCCTACTGTACGCGTTTGGGACAGAGGACCTTCTTCGTGATCGCTATAATTTATGCAGTTTATTACTGACATTTAATTAACTTATAAATGTTAAACATTAGTTCAGTGATGTTATACAGTGTTGTAGCCTTATCTTTTGTATTTTCTACATTTCTTTGTAGGAAACCACACACACACACACACACACACACACACATAACAGCATCCCAAGCTTGTAATGCACACAATATCACAGCCTATCCTACATGACTAATAAAAATCACAAATTATTATGATATATTATTATATATAAAAAATTTTAAACGAAGTGAGTAAATTGAATTAAAGTAAATTGAATCCAAGCAGCTTAAGAGTTTTTAGAATGGGCTCTTCTCTGCATTCTTCTGAAGGTGTTGAATGCATTGTTTTTAGACCATTTAAACATGTTAATTACACAAATAAAATGTTTAGCGTAGCCTAACTCTGGACAAAATCAGCAGTGTTTGATTAGCCTATTTTTATTTTATTTATTGTAGTAGACATTATTTCTAAGTGAAGCAACATTTGTTGAAATGTCCACAAGAAGAGTGCACAGTCATCTGTTGATCATTTACGCTGAGTTTGGTCTTTTAAAAACACTCTCAATTAACACATTAAGCCAGGTTAAGCGTTTTAGAATCTCCTTGTCAAGGTTGCATTTGTTACTATAGCAACACTAGACTAAATTAAGTCATGATCACGAGAAAACAAGAAAGAAAAATGATAATATGCGACCGCTTAGAACTTCCGTACTATAACAGATTAAAAGAAAGTAATAAAATGTACTGTAATAAGTGTAGAATTGCACTGTCTGTTTTCTCACTTGCATTAATCAGAGTGAGAGAAACTGTGAGAGATGTTGAGACAGGTGAAAAGCATTTGGGTAATAGTGAATTTTGACCTATTGTGCGTACCGTTTGTGGCTCTGTTATCAGGGGATAATCACTTGTTTTGGGGTAAAAAAGACAGAATTATGTATTGTGCCAAGAAGGTTGCACTGTCTGTTCATCAACACAGGCACGAACTGATTGGCAGCTGCCTTTAGCAGAGGCTTTATCGATTACCTCGATTGATCAAAGCATTCGGCACGGTCGTCTGTGAGTGACGTCACCCCCCAAAACAAACACGCCCCCTAGTTTAGTCCCGCCCCCTCACATTGATTGACAGCTTTCAGTGTAGACATCGGAAATTCAAATGCAAAAGGCATTGTGATTCCATTTGAGTTTTGGCAGGTTATATGAGCGACACAGAGAAAGTGAAAAAGCAAATGTGGTAATTAATATTGCTATTTAAATACGACAGGTTCAGAACTCATAAGACATGGGAAATACAGTTGCAAATAGACTTTTTCATTTGAAATGTGGCAGTCACTGTGCGTTTGCGAAAGCGAAAATGCAAACAGTAATGCAAGATTTGCAATTGCATTTGGATTATGTCACAATTTATGCGTCCACATATGGAAAACGCAATTGAAAATACAATTTGCAATTCTATTTGAAAATAGTCCGGAAAATCGTTCCATGGGAGACAAAGGCATGTACAGATGAATAATGGAGTTTGGGATCAGAGAGAGGCAGTGTTTGGGCGGTGATTTCATTGATTGCTAACGTGTGTCTGCTGGAAATGAAAGACAAATGCAGAGCTGAGACAATCAAGAGCAGCAGCACCTCACAGCAGATGACTGTGTGCACGAGCTAACGTTAGCTGACGGCTTCAGCTAGTGATGAGAATGCAGTCAGGGTCAGAGCTCTCTGTGAAAGCATCTTCCTGCATCACTCACAATCCAAAACTAAAGCATCAGATTTTACTTAAGACATCTTCAAGCTAGCAGCAGGAAATCCAGTTAAACAAAACAAAACAAAACAGAACAGAACAGAATAGAATAGAATAGAATCTGAAGAGCCACTTCTAGGTTCTTTACCTTATAAGGTATGGCTTTGTTAGGAATAAAGCATTATTATGTTAAGCATTATAGAATATTGTAATGTTTAAGTTAATGAAAGTTATTATAAAGTGATATCATAATTTTACTTCAGTTTCATTTTAAGTTAATTTAAGTTCAAGTATATTTTTCTAATGCACTTTTTGCAGTAAATATTCTAAAATCAGTATACTAGCAGTATATTTGTATGTATACTATTTCAATACTTCTTGTGACTGTGACTGAATTAGCCCACTTAGTAGTTTTTAAAATTTAATTTTAAGGGCACTTTAAGTGTAACTGTGGTAAACTTTGTGTATGCAATTTAAAGTGAACGTACTGTAAATCTGTAGTGTTAGTTTGCTAGTTGTATACTTTTCTTGTAGCCTACTTTTTAGTTTATACAAGTACACTTTGAAGATACTTTCAGTGAACTATAGTTTTTAGAGGTTTTGATACTGCAAGTAAGTTTTGAGCTTTACTATTTCCTGTATATTGTTTTTGCACTTTAATCATACTACTAGCTTCCTATTCAGGCATTAATGTTTATACTTGATGTATACCTTTAACTATATGGCTAGAATAGAATAGAATAGAATAACACCTACAGAGCTGTTTCTAGGTTCTTTAAACTGTTCTTCAGTTTACATGGCATGTTAAGCATTGAATAATGTTATAATGTTTATTAACTTTATTGAAAGTTATTATAAAATGATACCCAAATTTTGTATATAATGCATTAAAAAAGAATTGCTTAAATACATTAATAATAATTATAATTATAATAACAATAATAATAATGGGTATCAATTGGGTAAATAATAAAAAATAAAAATTGCTTAAATGCATAAATAATAATATCTAACATTGTTATTAACTACATGCAAGTATGGTAAGCTTTCTTATGCTTTCATTAACATTCAGTGTTAAGGTGAGTTCCTATTCGTCCTTTTAGATCCTCTATAGTGCTTATAACCTTGCAAAAAAGAAGTACATTTTATTAGGTTAATTTAAGTAAAGTTTAAGTATATCTTTCAAATATGTTTTATGTAGTAAGTATACTAAAATCAGTGTACTAGTAGTATACTTGTAAGAGTACTTATCAACACTTCCTGTGACTAAACTGGCCCACTGTTTAGATTATAAAAGTTTACTGTTAAATTTAATTTAAGTGTAACTGTGATCAACTTTGAGTACACAAATACTGTAGTTTATTTTTAAGTTTTAGTTTTGTACTTCAATACTGTGAATTATACTACAAGTGAACATATATGCATAGTGTTAGATTAATAGCTGTATAATTACTAGCTCACTTTTTAGTTTATGGAAGTTACTCTAAGTAGACCACTTTTTATTTTATTTTATTTTACTTCTGCAGTTATGCTTGTAAGTTTTGAAGTAAACATCTTACTACCTTTATAGATATTTTGTACTATTTATTTATTCTATTTGCATTTTAAATATACTAATAAGTTCCTATTTAAGTATTAATTTTTAAACATGAAATATGCAGAGAATAGAATAGAATAGAATAGAATAGAATAGAATAGAATAGAATGTTATTTGTTGCATGACTCGCGCTGCATGGTGCATGTGCATGCCACTGTTCTTCCATTAGCAGTTCTTTGCATGCCGCTGTTTGATGTCTCTGGTTCTGAGCGTGCTGGTGATAATGACGAGTGTTTCACACTAATGCAGATGACTAACTGTGGGCCTCTAACTCCTAATCTTCCACCCTGTTTCTCTTGGCTGCTGTCAAGTTCTTGCAATGTATGAAAATGTTCTTAAGTGCCCCACGCCTGGCTGCACGGGCCGGGGTCACGTCAACAGCAACAGGAACTCTCACAGGAGGTGAGTTCCTCTCTGTGTGGATGAGAGAAGCGCTTCTGTGTTCATTCTTAGCATCTTTATTTACTATGTCAAAAATCATAGTGCTGACTACTTTTTCACTTTCCCTCAGCAAATCTTTCAGTTTTATCTTTGGTTTCTGGTGGTACAAAGCATTAGTTTCTGATTTAATGCATCCAGATTTATAGTTAAGGTTCTTAAATATTAAATGTGAATTTTATTTATTTATTTTTATGTTAAAATACTTTACTACTACTTGAATGTGCAGAGGCTATAAGTAAGCTTGACTGTCTGAATTGTGTAAATAATTTATTTGAACCCTAACCTTAACTTCAGTCTCAACCAAAGCTGTGACCAGTGCTGGGTATTACTTCTGATTACAAATTGCATTATGAAAATTGTAGTTAGTAATGTAATCTATTATATTACATGTTTTAGGTAATCCAATCAGACTATTTTGATTTGTTTTAAAGTAACTTACATTGATTTGTATAGCATTGTTTTATATAACATTAATATAAAATACATTTATATTTACATTTACATACACAAGAGAAAGAAAAATATATTCCATTCTTTTTTCGTTTTTTTTATCAACAACATGAAGTGCATTAAACACCACATTACATCAGGGTTTCCCAAACTGGGGTTTATGAAAGAGCTGCAGGTGCTTCATGAGTTGATGATAAACTGACACTTAAATCATAAAAATTAAAAATAAATCATAGTTTATTTTTTTATTTTTTGTTTAACTGCATGTTGATGTAAAGAGAAATATTATTGTTATTATTATTATTATTATTATTATTTGAATTAGGGATCATCTAAAAATTATGAATAATTTACTGCATGAATAATATGTAATGTAAACAATAAAAAGTAACTATGATCTGATCATTTTAAAATGCAAAATAATCTAATTAATAGTTAACTTAATTTTGGGAATATACTTACGTAATCTATATTAAGTCACTCAAGTCACCTTTATTTTTAAAGCACTTTATACAACAAACATTGTTTCAATGCTGCTTTACAGTGTTAAACAAGAAAGTAGCACAAACAATGATGCAAACTGCAAAAATTATGCAAATCCAAAATCTACTTGTGAGATAATAAGTGTCATTTTTCAGCTCAAGTCGGTTCAGTTCAGTTGAATGACTGTATAAAGTTCATTCATTATGAAACATGTTTGATTCAGCAATAAGCAGCTCTACTAACTCTACCATGTTGTTATTCAGCTCGAGTCAGTTCAGTGTTGATTCAGTATGATCAATTACATAATCTATACTCAGCACTGTGCAGGACTACCTGTTTTTCTCAAAACGTGCCAGACATGGATGTGTGTTTGGAAAACCAGTTTGGAAATAAACTTTTTTTTTTTTTTTTCAACTTTGTTTGATGTTGCTAGTGATGTCTGACGTCAATGCAGGACTACATTTATTTATTTAATAGATTGACAGTGATGAAAAATATAGAGTACTACAAATGCACATTGGCTCAAGCAGCTTTTAAAGCAGCACATTCTTCTGTGGAAGGCTTTGTGTTTGTAGTGGGCTGATGAAATGGTTGATTCAGATGTTTGTAGAGGGTGCTGCAGTAATGCTCTCAGCAGCTGCTGTGTGGAGCGTCAGCCATTAGCACCTCACTGACACCTCACCAGGGGAGACGGCCCGCTCCAGACGGCCACCACAGACCCCTGAACCACATGCACACACACACACACACATCTCGCTTGTACTTGCAAGAGTGAAATTACATTTCCTACGGCCCAATAGAAACCTGGCAGCATGCTTCATGTCATGGACACTCACACACACCTTCAGCTACTGCATCTCTGTGCTCTTAAGATTATAGCACTACCTAGAGGAACCTTGTATTGCTCTCAGGTTACTTTGTTGTTCACTGGAAAAAAAAAAGAAAAAATAATTTCTTATTCAGTATTGTTTTGTCTTATACAGTACTGTTTTGTCTTTGAATTCAGTTTATTGTTCATACCCCATTGCCATATTTTCTTCTTTTAAGTATAAACTGAAAACTTAAAATTAAACTTAATCAAACTTAATTTTGTTACTTTTTTCAGAAAAAAAAAATAGAATATGTGCTTTATAAGTACTAATAAACAGCCAATATGTTAATAATAGGTATGATATTAAGCAACTAGTTAATAGTAAGAATTGGTCCCTATACTAAACTGTTACCCAAAATACTAAGTAAAAAAAAAATAAAAAAATAAAAAAATAAATAAATCACTCTTTGCATCATAGCTTGTGATAATTAATAAAGTTAGTAATGTATGAACTTTCCTTTTTTTCCGTACATTTCTATGGAGACCAAAAAAAAAAAAAAAATTGACACAAATTAGTCAATTAATACTGACATACAGTAAAAGTATAAAGCTATAAAATAAAGTTTATTGGTGTAAATAACGCTGATCATTTAAACTCAAATGGAAAATTTCTAAATTAAATCTTTAGCTTATGATAGCAGACATTTGTTTCTGGTTTTACATCAGAACCCAGTGGCCGACTGCATGTAATGCTTAGAATAGTCTTACATGATAGTAATCTAGTTGTTTTCTTTACGCCAGTTGCATAAAATGTAGATTTGTCTAATTTTAATCTTGGTCAGTTGACCAAGTTGGTCAGACGAGCTCTTAAGATGTAGATGTTTATGTACAGTAACTGGTCCCAGATTTTACAATTGTGACCCAACACAATACCAAACTTAATTTCATGTAGTCTGGGTCTTATTTTCTTGCATAGATTTGCTGAAGTGCCCAACCAAGTTTAACAAATCACAGGGGAATTTCAACCAAAATATTATATGGTTGTAACAATATGGAAAGTGTTTTCTATTGCCTTTTTCTCAGGAGGCAGATCTGAGAAGCAGAAGAGTTTCTTCAGCGAAAGCTTCATTTTTTTCCCCTTTATAATCAGTATGAATTATTTAATACATAATCCACTGTTTTACACAAGAAACAACTGAGACATAAGAGATCTCAATCTTTTTATTAATTTTTTTCTTTTTTACAGATCACAATTTTGACCATCAGTATTCTAATTCTGACTTCATACTGTATAAAGCAGATTATAAGGGATGCATATCAGTGATGAGTCTAAAATGCACAGAAATGAAGATGAATCTATATTTGATACGTCCCTGACTTGTCACGTCTTTTAAAGACATGTTTCTGACATTTCTTTCTGTTCGTCCAGCCTGTCGGGCTGTCCGATAGCAGCTGCAGAGAAACTAGCCAAAGCCCATGAGAAACATCAGTCATGTGATGGAGGCAAATCAAACCAGGCTTCAGATCGTGTGCTCCGGTAACTGCTCCTCATTGCTTACACTGACACACCAGATCAAGCTGTGAATTTGCTTCTTAGCTGGAAACTGAGTATCTTAAAAAAAGGCAACAATTTGTGTTGAATTTTCTGTGCAAAGTTCATGAAATGGATAGTAGGCACGCATTCATATGATGCACCATAAACCGCTGGTTGTATCTGTTCCAGGCCCATGTGCTTCGTCAAACAGCTGGAGATTCCACAGTACGGCTATAAAAACAACGTGCCCACTTCAACCCCACGATCCAACCTGGCCAAAGAGTTAGAGAAATACTCCAAAAACAGCTTTGACTACAACAGCTATGACAACACCAACGTCTACAGCAAACGGCACACTGCTGCACCCAAAGTCCACAGTCGGGACACACTGCCCAAAACTGATGATGGTAAGACCTCAGCATTCACGCGTCTGCGCTATGATATCAATGTACACCACTGATCAAAAGTTTGGGGAAATCATTCTAATATGCTGATTTGGTGCTCAGTTATTATTAGTGAATGATACTTTTTTTTTCTTTCAATATTTTTTGAATAGAAAGTTCAAAAGAACATTTATTTGAAATAGACATCTTTTGTGAACTTTATAAATGTCTTTACTATCACTTGAATATTTTTAAAATGTCATTGTCAACTTTTGTTATTGGTTATTGTTAACTAAAACTAAAACCATAAGAAAATAAATTACTGAAAAATACTGAAATAAAATAGAATATTATTTATAAAATAGAATATTATATACTGTATAATAACTAAATAATCTAAAACAAAATATTAAAATTACTAAAAACTCTAGACATTTTTTTTAATGACAAAAACAACAAAATTACTAAAACAGAAATATAAAAATCTAATCATAAAGTCTAGTTCAAAATATTAATAAAAACTTTGGTAGTATAAATCATAATGATCCCAAACGTTCGAATGGTAGTGGTGTATAAGATATACAGCAACCCAAAAAAAATTGATCTGGACACGTAAGTTACTCTTTAAAATGTCTGAATGTCATTGCATTAGATGATGGCAAAATATCAATGTAAATGTTCTTTAAATTTCAACAGGAGCTTTTCTCACAATTAACTTTACTTTGCTTGAGCCATTTTTGTAAAGATGTTTGACCAACAGAACCCCCCAAGGAACAGCTGTACAGAGACACTTGTTTTGTTGTTTAAGCAGGAAGGAAATATATGTTCTGTGGTGACGGGCCGAATGGCCTGTCAACGAAAATTGCTAAGATCTTATAATACCATAATTTATTCTAACAACATGAACATTTATAGACATAACGTGTGTTACAGATTTCAGTTTAATAAAAAGGTTATTCCCAAATATCTGACTGAGACTCAAATCTGTAAAAGATTTTACAGAGTTAAAGCAGATTATTGAGCTGATTAATTGATTTATTTATTTTTTTTTTTCTGGATTACATATACCAAAACTATAACATATAAAATGATAAACAAAAACAAAACAAAACAAAAAAAACCTGAAAGACGTTCAACCAAATCCATCGAATATAATTGTGTTTGTGCACCAGATGTTAAAAGCCAAGTGTGTAGCAGTTTATTTTATTTTAGCATCGAGATACTATTGTTTACTTTTTTTTTTTTGTAAAATATTTAATAGTTGTGTTTTTGTCATTTTTATTGTTTTTTTTATGTCCACTGTTTTTATTATTATTATTATTATTATTATTATTATTATTATTTATTTTATTTTTTATATATAGTTTTAGTTAGTTTAGTATGTCAAGCTAAATTTTTGAAGTAACAAAAATGCTTTTAATTGTTTCAGTTTTAGGTAATTTTAATAACCCTGGCATGTAGTTATTATTAGTGAAAGTATGAAGTCAGTTCTCTATAACTTCACACAGCAGAGGAACCACAGCTGTCGTTCATAACTAGGATTATAAGCTTACAGTGTATGTCGTCTTTTGCTAGATCTATTGTTTTATAATTTCAAACTATTTCAAATAAATGTCATTTGGTTTGATATTATTTTGTCCAATAAAGCAAAGAGTAAGTCTTAAGCATCCAAATACTTGTATGATCATTGTTATCACTATGACTCCTGAACATATGACAATGTTAAGGTCTGAGAAAACTATAATGCTTGGTGAAAAACTAACCCTGTTAGAAAAGCCTCCGAGATCTTTCTTCACTGTATTTTTGAAGTATGGAAATGTATGGAAATGATCTGGAGGCAGATGCATAATGAATGAGGTGGTTTAGGCAAATCACAGTCTGGATTTAGGGCTGCTGCTAATTGCAATTCTATGCGTAAGACTGTGAGATCCCCGGCCATGCTTTAATGACCAGACTGGGGGGAGAAGATAGAGTAAAAGGAAGGCAGAAGAGAGAGATAGCGAGCGATGGCAGCAGGACGCCCGGTGGGAGATGTCACTTTGATGCCCAGCTGGTGGTTGTGGCTCATTGTGTCTTTTGTCAAATTGCATAGAGTGTCTCTCCGTCTCTCACCTACATCCCGACACCCCCCTCAACACCCCATCATTTAAAATCTCCTCATAATAATCAAAACCATCATAATAAACAAGCCTTTCTTCAAAAGAATTTGACTACAGGACACAATCTAACATACTTAGTTTCCATGCAGTATGTTCACTTACAGTGTACTTACTTGCCTCAGAAAGTACTGAGTACATAATGTAAGCTAACTACACTGTAAAAAACATAAAAGATAAAACAAAGATTATCAGAGTGCATTTTACAAGAAAATGGGGTTTCAGTCTTTCTACTTCCAAATTTCATGCTTAATTCAGTGTGTAACTTGCCAATTATTTGTGAAATTTACCAGCAATTTCAAAATAAATCCTACGCAATTTTTCATGTACATGGGTTACTGTTAGGTTCAGGGTAGGCTTTGAGTTAGTACCTAGTTATTACCTATATATTGTAGCTACAATAGTAAGTACATACATAA
Source organism: Spinibarbus caldwelli (assembly GCA_039654775.1). Classification (NCBI taxonomy): domain Eukaryota; kingdom Metazoa; phylum Chordata; class Actinopteri; order Cypriniformes; family Cyprinidae; genus Spinibarbus; species Spinibarbus caldwelli. The sequence continues at coordinate 29,990,789 of CM077250.1, read as the reverse complement.
CTTTATTTATTTTAGATGTCCTTGTTACATTTTTACTGTGCATTTTGGAATTGCATCAGTAGCGTGCCAGTGATGTCCAATATACATGTATACACACACACACACACATATATATATGTGTGTGTGTGTGTGTGTGTGTGTGTATGTGTGTGTGTGTGTGTGTGTGTGTGTGTGTGTGTGTGTGTGTGTGTGTGTGTGTGTGTCATAACTTGTGTTTTATGGATTGTACAGTACATTGGTTTTAATTTCAAATAATTGTGAAATTAAATACTAAAACAACAAAATGTAGACCAGAAGTGTATTTTGTGAGCTGTGCCATACGTCTCCACATATAGGGCTTATGTTAAAGTCACTGCTCTGTGTGTCCCGTCAGTGAAGCACTACTGCAAGAGCTCCAGTTCGGCGAGCAGCACCACCAGCAGCTACGGGCCCAGCAGCAGCAGCCTGAGCTGTGGAGGTGGAGGAGGAGCGAGAGGAGGAGAGAGCAGCGCCAGCAGCACCTGCAGCAAGAGCAGCTTCGACTACACACACGACATGGAGGCGGCGCACATGGCTGCTACCGCCATCCTCAACCTCTCCACCCGCTGCAGAGAGATGCCCCAGAGCCTGAGTGGGAAAGCCCTGGAGATCTGCACACAGGTACACACACGGCCACACGAGTCACAATATCAAGCACCTTTTTATACTTGCTCAGACATTTTTACTTTATCATTATACATTACCTTATTACACATTATTAATTCTTAATATATAACTAATCTGGAGACCAAGCATATAGTAGAGCTAATCTCTGAGATGTCAACACTGAAATAACAATTTAATGTCAAGATGACAGAAGCATAAGAAATGTATTATATTATATTATATTATATTATATTATATTATATTATATTATATTAATTATATTATATTATATTATATTATATTATATTATATTATATTATATTATATTATATTATATTATATTATATTATATTATATATTGGCCTACAAAAAGCATCATCCAGGCAGTTAATCTGCTGAAGGTGACTATAGTGTCTGCAAAGGCATTAAGCCCATGATAAGATCACACTGAAATAAATCAAATGTTTAATAACATTAAAAATAAAAATAAAAAAAAGTTCAGCACATGCACAAATCTATAATTGTATCAGAAAGCTTGTTCTAATTAATCAATAATGTAAATGCCAGACATGCAGTAGGATTTAACTCGGTATGTGCAGTTTTTCCGTTTATAACTTCATATTTGCATGAGGTTCTCGTCCTCATTGGACTGTTTCTGAAGAAAGAGTAAGATGTGCTTTTCCATACAAAAAAAAAAAAATGTTCTGATGCTCGGATGTTTTGGATGGTTATTATTGGCAATATTAAGAGGATTTGGCATTTCCAATTAATGTAGGCCTGTTACATTATTATTTTTATTAGGCCTATTATTATTATGAAGTTATTTTATTATTAAACTAAAATTACAATTAATTTGCCCCACAATATTACTGCATAAATGATGTGATGAACAAAAGATTAGGCTATTTACTCCTCAATTAAAATGTTTTTTTAAAAAGGTCTTTTAAAACACGTCTATTAGCCTATATATAATGAATTATATTCCTATAATTAAAATATTAACACTGCTGTCATCAATAAAAATCAATTAGCCTAAATAAAAAGCTTTAGCCTATTTTAAGCCCTGACATTCAAAAACAACCTGTTTAACACAAAATACGTTTCTTCTATATAATACTATTTAATAAACAACAACAGGCATCATAAAAGTTGTTAGGCAATTCAGTCAAAAGTACAAAGGCAGTGCTCTGATATACAGCATTGAAGTTACATAAACATGATATTTTGCCAAAACTATATGCTCTGGAACAAATAATAGATTAATCAGACCAAAGACTGCCCAGTAGATTTACCCAAAACTACATATATCTCATGTTTAACCACTATGGAGACATCAGAGTCAGCGGTTAATTCCAGAAGATCTGGCCAAGGTGAGGTGCTCTCGACGGGCTTATGAGCGCTGAGCAGCCGCTGACATCCTGTAGCTCACGTCTCCGAAAACATCGAAGCAAATTTTCAAATAGATGTTATCTTTATTAACAAAGTTCATATTTGAAGTCCAAACAAGTACATTCTCACTTGAAATGCTCTTAAAACTACATTCCGTGACACAAAACAGTTTTATTTTTAAAGTTCTAGTGAATTTGGGCATCTGCCATGACACTCGCTGTGAGAAATATGGCAACTTCGGTAAGCGGAGTAATACAAACGGTAAAACGGCTGTTGGAGTTCTGTTGGACTCTAATATCAACAAACAGATCTGAGGACTAGAAAGAACTGTTGTGTGTGTGTGTATATATATATATATATATATATATATATATATATATATATATTTATTTATTTATTTATTTTTATATTTATATTTATATTTATGGACATGACAATGTAAATGTGTTTGGTCTTGGTGGAGCACCTGCAGTACCGAGACTTGCAACTGCCAATACATCCACAAGATGCTGCTGTGAGCATGTAAGAAATGCTGCTGCACATATAACGTATGTAAGTAACCCCTATATATAGATTACATGAATCACCCCGTAGCAGATCTATACAGGAAGTTGGAGGGTTTCTGAAACGCGCTGCAATTGCTACAGCAAGAACTAAACAAGTAAATTAATGTTGAGCAGCGAGCAGCGAGCTTATTGGCTGCTGATACAAAAAGAACTAATCAGCTGAGCCATGTCATGATGTCATTATGTCAGTTTGAGTTTGACCTGTCGGACTGCACCATCTAGAGTTTCATGCCAAAACTTATATATATACAAATCTAGAAAACCTGTCCTCCAACCAATACACCCGTATAGGTCGTTTGTTCAAATCCCTGAAATACGACCCATCAGAGCGTATACTACAATTGCGCCCCTATCGGCAACAGAACATTTTCATATTAATGTGTTGTACTCTTTTATCTGCGTCACAGTTCGGGTCGGTAGAGCATTGCGTTATACGATGATATGTAATCATATGATCATGCGATCATGGGTTTGATCCCAGAGAACGCACATGCTCATAAAATGTATATGCATTTAAATCATGATTTTGCATGATTTCTGTAAGGGGTAGGTTTAGGTTGGGGTTAGGTGTGGTCATTCCTACGAATTACACCTAGTAAAATATGTAAAAATTACCATGAGATCGGTGTAAAAAGTCCACACATTGCATTTAAATAAACACGCATTTTGATTGGTAATGACAGTCATACGTAATTTCATGATGACAGACGCAACACGACACTGTCATTATTTTTAATAACAACTTAACTTTAAAACGTATATATAGGTCGTAATAAGGTGCTTGCACAAACAACCTATAGAGTGTTTTTTGTTGGAGGACAGGCTCATCTAGAAGTAGAAGTAAATGCAAAAGTAAAAAAAAAAAAAGCATTGATTGTGTTTCTTATATTTATTGTGTTTAAACACGTCTATGAAAGATTGTACTGTGTAAAAAAGAATCACAATGCTGAAAAAGCATTTTAAGTAACAATGTTTGGATTTGAAATCAAAATAATGGATAAATGTTGTGTTTGTAGTAAACAGCCACGGATCAGTTGCAGACTTCCATGTGAAAGCACAGTCAGTGCTGCTTCTGCACCACTTCTGTATCGCACATTGGCTGCACACGCACTGCAAACGGAGTATGTGTGAACCTGACGTATGCCGCCACATATACAGCTCACGAAATCAGGCTTGTGCTGTGTGTAAGCTATTGTGCAACAACTGCTCGATTGTCAAAACAAAAATGCAGTACATGATCAAACATTTAGGTGAGATAAATATATATATTTTTGAAAAATGTCAACAAAAAAAATGCCCCCCCTCCACAAATTAAAAAATCCCCTCACAAGAGTCACCTAAGAGGGGAATTCATTTTTAAAAATGAAATTCAGGCCTTGAATTAATGTCTAAAAATCTTGATTGGATCATCACTATAAATAATTCTACATGATAAAAAGAAGGCTTTAAAAACATCATTATCGGTGATCGTATCGGCAGATACTGCTTTCTGTGATCGGCCTCAAAAATCCTGATTGGAGCACCCCTAATATATATATATACAGTATACATATATATATATATATATATATACACAGTTGTGCTCAAAATAAAATTATTCATACCCTTGGTAAATATGATCAAAGAAGGCTATGAAAATAAGTCTGCATTGTTTATCCATTTGATCTTTCATTCAAAAATTAAAAAAAAAAAAAAAAAATCTAACCTTTAATTGAAGTAAAAAAAAATAAAAAAAAAAAAGTTTCCAAAAAACTGAACCTTCCAAAAAGTTCAGCTTTTGTTTCATCAGTCCACAGAATATTTGCCCAAAAGTCTTGGGGATAATCAAGATATTTTTTGGCAAATGTGAGACGAGCCTTTGTGTTCTTTTTGGTCAGCAGTGGCTTTTGCCTTGGAACTCTCCCATGGATGCCGTTTTTGCTCAGTCTATTTCTTATTGTTGAGTCATGAACAAACACTAACCTTAATTGAGGCAATTGAGGCCTGCAGTTCTTTAGATGTTGTTCTGGGTTCTTTTATGAGCTCCTGGATGAGTCATCGTTGTGCTCTTGGAGTAATTTTGGTAGGCTGGCCACTCCTGGGAAGATTCACCACTGTTCCAAGTTTTGTCCATTTGTGGATAATGGCTCTGACCGTAGTTCGCTGGAGTCCCAAAGCCTTAGAAATGGCTTTATAACCCTTTCCAGACTGATACATGTGAAATATTTTGTTTCTCACCTGTTTGTGAATTTCTTTAGATCACGGAATGATGTGTTGCTCTTTAAGCATGCTTCTCTTTGTCAGACAGGTTCTATTTAAGTGATTTCTTGATTCAGTAATCAGGCCTGGGTTTGGCTAGTGAAATTTAACTCAGCTTTCTAAAATAATGTGGTTAATCACAGTTTTTTCATGATTTAACAGGAGGGGGCAATTAATTTTTCATGTAGGTCCAGGTAGTTTTGAACAGCTTTTTTCCCTTAATAAATGAAATCATTGTTTAAAAACTGCATTTTGCTTTTACTTGCATTATCTTTGTGTAATATTAAAATTTGTTTGATGAATCTTTTAAGTGTTTGATGAATCTTTTAAGTGTGACAAAAATGCAACAACAACAACAACAACAAAAAAAAAACACGCAGGAAGGGGGCAAAAACCTTTTCACAGCACTGTAAATTGTTCACCATTGTGTGAAACAAATACTAGCAATTATACTAGAAAACAAAGGGAGTTTTTGCCGCATACCAGTTAAAGACAACCTCCTGCTAACACTCAGTCTGAAGATAGATTGAAAAAGCAGCACTGAACACAGTGAATGTTATTTGTGTGGAATATAGGAGCTATATCCTCAGATTAAGCACAGACGCTCATCCAGCATGAAACAGGAGGAAAGGAGAGTTGATGTGTGTGTGTGTGTGTGTGTGTGTGTGTGTGTGTGTGTTTGTGTGTGTGAAACATGGAGGCGCCTCAAGCAAGTGATGGCTGGCTTCTCTCTCTCTCTCTCTCTCTCTCTCTCTCTCTCTCTCTCTCTCTCTCTCATTTCATCTGCTGTCATTCTGCAGTCGAGGATGGGTTGAGCTGCCTGCAGCAATCCTCTTCTCTTGCTGTCATAGGTTCAGCAGATGATGCTTCCTCTCCATCTCCATCTCTGTGCAACACATTTATTTCAGTAGTGCAGTGTCCATGCAGCCCCTCATCTCTCAGTGGAGCCGAAGCACTTGTTAAGCATGACTTCTCAGCTGCGTTTGCTTCAGGACTCTGGTTTTACATTGGCCATTAACTGCCACTGGTGACTCAATATAGCACCAGAACAACATTGCCCTTAAAATCAAATGTTGCTAAAAAAAAAAAAAAAAAAAAAAGTTTTCTTATGATGTTCGTCTTTGTCTAGTACAAATATCTAAACTTTCTTGAATCAAGATTTATTTGAGAAGCAAAATATTTTCGGAAAAATTTAAATTCTCCGAAATTATCAAAATTAAGTGTGTTGCTGAAAACATGAAGAGAAGAATCTGCTGAAAATAAGCAAGATCATTTTTCTAACCCCACTGGTAGATATATTTTCTGGTTTTAAGAAAAAAAATGAAAAAAGATACATTTTTCAGAAAAAAAAAGACTTAATATCTTATGTAATTTGGCTGGATTTGAAGAATATTTAAATATTTGTATACTGGAAAATAAGACAAAAATATTGAGTAAGAAAATCATTATTTGCAGAGATGTTGTTTCTTTTTGTCATGTTCCAGCCGTCCATCCCTCTGTCTCTCATTCTCGCTGTCTAATTGGAGCAGATTTAGTCGAGGCTGCAGCAGGAAGTGGAGTCGTGGGATGTGACCTCTTAGCTTGGCTGTCACTTCCTCCAGGGGTTCCTGTAGTAACAGAGGTCAGGCAGAGAGAGCACCTCCTCATCCCTCACTAATTATGACTCTGAATGTGCTGAGATGTGTTTAGATGGGCCGCACACATACAAACTACATTCATAATGTTCATCCTCATCTTCTTCATTTTTATTTTACTTTCTCCATTTTCTGACTCCGCTATGAACATGCTCGTGTCAAAATACGTTTTGTCATTTTCAACACTAGATCTGTTGTTTTATCACTTCAAACCCAACAAACTTGAGAAATCTTTGCTATCTTTCCATTAAAAAATAAATAACACTTTCTTTGACATTTTCGCCAGAACAGTGACTTTCGTGCATTATTTTAATTCTGACAGCTTTTTTCAGATGCTGTTTCTAGTTATATCATATCATTGACATACTACTATAGTTTTTGTTAATATTTTGAAACTTTGACATTTTAAACTTTTATTATATTTTAATTTCAGTTATATATTTTTTAAAAGTTTTTTTAATATTAAGTATATAGTATTGTTTTTAATGTTTTTTTTTTCAATATATTTGTTTTAGTTGAATTAGTTTTAGCTATTTCTTCAAGTTAAACTTAATGAAAATGATATTGAAATGTTGCCTTGGCAAATAAATAAATAAATAAATGGTATTAATATACTTGTGGGGATACCCACACTCACACACACACACACACACACACATCATCATCATCATCACCACCTATTACTGGTCCTATTGCCCCAGTCAGGGGCGGATTTAATGAAGTGGGGGCCCCAGGCCAATATAGGAATGGGGCCCTATACATTTGCACACACTTACCTAGATCAACCTTGAGGTTCTTTTTTTTTTTTTTTGTCGTGATGCTTGCTGCTGCACAATGGTGCCCCATAGTTGTGCCCAATGTTTCTACATTTTTCATGTACATGTTATAATTGGATTCTTTCATTTACATTTACATTTACATTTATTCATTTAGCAGACACTTTTATTCTTTCATGTTGCAGACCACGAAACAGCAATTTAGAGATAATTGCAATTTAGCAATTGAGATACAAGTTTTAACAAAAAAACTAAATAAATTATAAAATGATAAACCTCACAATTGAAACTTTAAACCATTTTTTTCTTTTTTTTTCTTTTTTTTTTTAAAGAAAATGGATGCATCAGAAGTATAAATTATTATATTATTTAAAATGGGTTTATGTGGGTGGATTTTCGCATTGATCTGAACAAAAACTGCAGACTGGATTATTGAAAATCCACATTCATTCTCTGCCAGTAGGAGGTGCTTTTTGAACATCAGAAATATAGCGGTTTACCCGGTAACGGCTGTAAACAAAGCGGCGCTCAGCTCATAAATGATACTTTATCAAGTAAAATGAAAATGCTATCTAAACTTTTCTGAAGACAATCGGTTCCCTTCAGAGGTGCATTCATATAAAAACTTGAATTAGTGAGAATGCGAAAAGTGTGAGTATAGCCTATATTGACGAGGAAAGTCCACTGATGAGTTACCAGCGTAAGCCTACATTTAATTTTAGTCATTTTAACTTAGGGCTGTCAATCGATTAAAATATTTAATCGCGATTAATCACATGATTGTCATGAGTTAATTCGCGAATAACTGCAACTTAGTCACACATTTTGTTCTAAATGTTCTAAATGTACCTTAAAATTAATACTTTTCAAGTTTTTAATACTCTAATCAACATGAGCATGGACAAATATGGATGCTTTATGCAATATATGTTTATTATTAGTGAAACCATAGTCAACATAGAGCATGAAGAGTAGACATGTTTCATAGGTCATAGATGTTTTTCAAAGAACTTGTTCATGTCTATTAGACACATGAAAAAAAAAAGAACATAGAAATACCAGGTTCCCATTACTTCTCTTTCTTTGCACTGAGCAATTTACTTACACAAACCCGTTTACATTTTCACACTACAGGGCAGCTCACTTCTTCTGAACATGCAAAATGTACATTTATTATTCATTATTACATTTGTTTGCCTCTCTGTGCCACATACTGTATTTTGATGCAGCTAAATTCTCAATAAAACTGTTTTCATTAATATATTTTACTGTTTCTGTTGTCAGACAATGGAATGAATATGAAATAGTGACTGAAACACGACCCATTAAGACTACATAACTCCCTTCCAAGATGTTAATCTGCACAAAAATCCTGATTTATAATCAAGCCATCGTCTGATAAAATCAAATAGGCTACACATAAGATAAAGACAATAGCTGTGCTGTGATTTCAGCTATACTTGCATGTAAAATTAGAGAAGCAACATATCTGTGTTTTAACTGAAAGCGCAGCTCCTTTCAGCCGCTTGCTGAACAGAGCAGACAGAGAGAGGGGTGTGCGCGCGCTGGGAAAGAGAGACCTCGCGCTCGTGCGGCAGTCAGCTTCAGATGCATAATATTTTCATTTACTGCAACCAGGATACACAAGAAGCATGTTCAACTCGGACACGCAGATGGTTGTCGTGGTAATAAACACCGTAAACGGAAACTATTCGCATGTCTGCGCTTAATGCGCATCTATATGAAAAGCATTTTAGGGGGCCCTTGGCTTTTGGGGGCCCAAGGCACTCGCCTACCTTTGCCTAATGGGTAAGTCCGCCCCTGGCCCCAGTGCTATTAAACCACAAATGTATAATTTTCATTACAGTACAGATTTTTATAACAAGGTGCACTATTAAAAAGGATGTACTAAAAACAACACAGCCTGTGTTGTTTCTTAACACACCTCTGTGTCTAGTTAAGGACAACACATTTTGTGTTAGTTTTAACTCAACCAATGTATTATTCCTGCTTACACAGAATGTGTGTTGAAAATTCTCTACACACTAATGTGTTATATATACACAATTTGTGTCAAGTGTGTGTTATTTCTGTTATTTTTGAACAAACCTTGTATGCAATAAAAAACAGCAAACTCACATATAGTTTATTATAAAGGATTTATTAAACCTGCTACATTTACATAAGTCAAAATTCAAAAGAAAAATAAACAATCAAAATTTAGTAATTTAAACATTAGAATTGTTCCTTGACTGAAAAGTTGCTTAAGAGTTAATAGTTAATCAAGTTTGTACTTTGAATTTTAAAAAATGTGGTTTTTGACAGTATCTTAAATATTAATTGTTTTATTTACGTATTTTCACCAGCATACAGGTGATGGTGAGGGTCGGTGAGATGACGTCTCTCCTTTATTTCCGGTCACGTTAGTAACTGCCACAAGCCGTCTGGAGTGTCTTCCATTCAAAGTTGCAAGAGTCAAATAATCTTTTGTTATTTATAGGCTACACATAACGAATATAATGCAATGATTAATTGGATGCGATTCCATTTACAATAAATATAACAAAAGAAACCATAAAGCTAGTTAAAAATAAGTTCCCACCGCCGAAATCATGCAGCGTTGGCGCGGGCGCCGCTCACACAGCCATTCGTGAGGCAGTTTTCCAGCTAATGCGTATGTGTCAAATGTCCCTTGACCGTCTTCAAATGATCACAAAAGACATTTAAAAGCTTCTAATGCCAAATACAAACATTTCTCTTACCTTCACACATCGAAGATATCCCCTGATGATGAAAACCTGAAGCATGGGGAAACTTGCTTGTGAGAAGAATAACGGCTCATGAAGTGACGCAAGCAGCAATGTGATTGGCTGATAGTTAACACATATTGTGTTGGACACACTGTGTTGAATTTTTTCTTTTCTTTTTTGTTTTTAACACATATTTAACACAAAATGACACAAAACGTGTTAAAATAGTCATAACACAAAAAATGTGTTAAAAATGAACACATCCTCTTTGAGAGTGTGTGTACTCTCCTTGCTCAGGCAAATGTGGCATGCAGTGTGTATGTTTAGAGTTTTGGAGAGAGTATGTTTAGAGTTTTGTGTAGCATGATGCTAGTTTTCTATATGACACTCATTTTTTTTGTAGTTTTTAGCAACCCTTGTAGGAGGATTATTATTGAATAATGACTTTAATTTTGGGATTTTTTCACATAAATCTACTTGGGATATTGTGCATATGATGTACGGATTACGTTTATGATAATTAGTTTCCATTCACTTTTTATTACATGAAAAAAGTGGCTCAGGATATTCTTCAGACATTCACCTTTTGTGTTCAACTATAGAATAAAAGTCATACAGGTTTGAGGGTGAGTAAATGATGACAGAATTATAATTTTATTGTTCACATAGAGTTCCAAATATACTCATTTAAACTGAGGTATTCAGAGGGTTTTAAATACACACACTTTCACATATACAGTATGTTTTTTATACTTAAAATATACATTTTCTATACCCCAACCCCTCCCCAGTCCAACTCCCACAAACCTTTTTGCATTTTCCAGTTTCATTAAGACATTATTTGTATGTTTATTGAGCCATTTTACTCATGAGGATTGTTGGCTGCTCCCCACAATATATAATTTCAGGTTTTACTATACATGTGGGGACAATCGGTGCCTGCAGTATGGGCAAAACCTGGCCTACACACACACTCTCACTTCAGCCACATCAGCAGAGAGGAGCTTAGGATCTTCTATATAAGCCAGCTCAAACTTAGAGAGAGAGAGAGAGAAAGAGAGAGAGAAAGAAAGAGAAAGAGAGAGAGAGAGAGAGAGAGAGAGAGAGAGAGAGAGAGAGAGAGAGGTATAAATCCTGCTGGACAATGCTTCACCAAAAGAGGAAAATGCTTTTAATGGTAAAATCTGAGTAAAATCTCTAAGAAGAGCGGCATAACTTAGTAGTCCTCAAATTTGCTGTTTTTGTAAAATATATTGTATTCAAATATTACACTTGATTTTTAATCCAGGGTTATGGATTTATTATTGACACACACATTATGACAATAGCACACACTTATACATAGCTATTTGTCCATATGGTGCAATAATTCACATTTAATTTGAATGTTTTAATGATCATATAGACAACTGAGTCATGTAGACCATTGTGTCAGTAGTAAGTGAATATATATGACGCTGAAAAGAGCTTGTTGGATAACCTGAAACGTGAAAGGTATCACACAGAACTGGACATTGACACACACACACACACACACACACACACACACACACACATACATATTTTGTCATGTCACTATACTGCCATCTAGTGTATGGCAGCACTCTGATTTCTGTCTCTAGTTCTGCAGTTTCCGTTTTTATCTTCATACCAGCAAAGTCTGGCTGTAAATCCTGTTGTTCTAAAGGCATTTGCTGAAATCTAATAGTCTTACTGATGCTGCACAACTAACCGATTTATTCTTGTATCCTCTATCGTGTTAATTGTGGAAGGACTGATTGATGTGCACTTCTCAACATCCAACAGATGCTTTGCCATTTGCATACAAATTGGGACAATTGTGTATTTATAAAGTGAAAGACTTCTATCTACTTCTATGCATCTATCTATCTATCTATCTATCTATCTATTTATCTATCTATGCATAAGTATTGGGACACCAAGACTATTAAACCAACATGACTTTCATGGCATTGGATTCTAAAATATATAGACATTAATATTAAGTCGGTTCCCCCTTTACAGCTATAACAACTTCCATTCTTCTGGGAAGGCTTTCCTCAAGATTTTGGAGAGTGTTTTTTATTTATTTATTTATTTATTTATTTATTTATTGTGGAATTTTTCCCATTCCACTAGAAGAGCATTTGTGAGACAGGCACTGATGTTGGACGAAAAGGTCTGGCAATCTCTGTTCCAGTTAATCTCAAAGGTGTTTGATGAGGTTGAGCTAAACTCATCCAACCATGTCTTTATGGATCTTGCTTTATACACTGGAGGACAGTCATACTGGAACAGAAAAGGGCCTTCTCCAAACACAAAATGTTGGAAGCATAGTATTGTCCAAAATGTCTCGGTATGCTGAAGCATTAAGATTTCCCTTCACTGGAATAATGTGGCTACCCTGATACCTTTTTCCCTCCTCCACCAAACTTTACATTTTGGCATAATACAGTCAGTCAGACACAGACTCTCTCAGACAGACTGCCAAACAGAGAAGCGTGATTTGTCACTCCACAGAACAGGTTTCCACTGCTCCAGAGTCCAGTATTGGTGTGCTTGACTCCACTCCATCTGATGCTTGCCATTGAACTTGGTGATGTGAGGCTTGCATTCAATCACTCGGCCATTGAAACCAATTCCATTAAGCTCCTGCCACACAGATATTGTGCTGATATTAATGCCAGTGGACATTTGGAACTCTTCAGCTATGGAATTTAACTTTTACACACAATGCACTAGGCTAGGTGTTTGATTTTATACACCTGTGGCAGTGGGTCTGATGAATCTACTGAATTCAATAATTAGGAGGTGTATCCCATACTTTTGTCCATATAGTGTATATATAAATGAGTAATATGAGCAGGGGTGCGATATGTAGCATAGACAATCACAGCCGTGCTAATGCAGAGCCATATCGCACGAATATGAGTGTGATATTGCATTTATACAGCAGCTTGGCATCACAAGTGTGTAAATAAATAAGAAACAATAATGGGGTGTCTTAAAAGACCCATTTGTTGGTTGCACCTTATAGGGTGTTGCTGGAAGTAAAAATAATCTCCTTGTTTACAGCCATATTTCACTCCCTTTCAATACAAAAGTCTTTGCTACTGACTCATGAAGAGTTTAGCTGCCATCTAATCACGTAACAATGTAACAAAAATCACCATCACTAACACTAATACTGTTTCACAATACCAAATACTATTATTTAATACTACTATTATTTATATCACATATTATTTATTAGGGCTGGGACGATAAATCGATGCAGAATCGATTCCTGGATCGATTCTGAGATTTTCAGAATGCATCATGATTCCTCTGGAATTGATTCTGAGCTTAGTTTTGAACAGCAGATGCCGCTCTAATCTAATTTTTATCTGTGTACTCAAATGCTCATGTAGAAGAGCGCTGAAGAGCGCTTGTGCGTTCATCTGAGTCTGTAATTTCACCTCGGCTCAGAATGCTTTTATGACGTAAGATTAATGTAAACACAGCCCACAGTGAAGACCTTTGCAATTTGCTTCAACCTTTAAAAATTTTATGAGTGATTATTTTAGGTTCAAGTGTGTGTAAGGATTTGGAATCAAGCAGAGTACGGCTGTTTCTAAAGCATTCAATGCCATCTGCAGTTCAAAACTAAGCTCAAATTCGATTCCAGAGAAATCGCGACGCATTCGGAAAATTTCAGAATCGATCCAGGAATCGATTCTGCATTGATTTATGGTCCTAGACCTATATTGAATAATAATATTTAATAAACAAAAAGGACATTATAAAAGTTGTTATGCAGTTCAATCAAGAGTACAAAGGCAGCACTCTGATACAGCATTAAAGTTATATTAAGATACGAAGTTATGAAAATTTGCCCTCAGCCAAAACAATTTGCTCTGGAACAATAATAGATTAATGAGACCAAAGACTGCCCACGAGATTTACAAACCAATTATATCTTATAGTTAATCACTATAGAGACATCAGAGCCAGCAGCAAATTCCAGAAGATCTGGCTGAGGTGAGGCTGCTCTCGGCGGGTTCATGAGCGCTGAACGGCCGCTGATGCCCTGGAGCTCACATCTCCAAAAGCACCAAATTCAATTTTTTAAAGGGCACCTATTATGCTTCTTTTTACAAGATGTAATATTGGTCTTGGGTGTCCCCAGAATGTGTCTGTGAAGTTTCAGCTCAAAATACCCCACAGATCATTTTTTATAATATATAGAGCTGTTTTGTTGCGTATCACTTTCAATGGAAATGAGCTGCATATTCCATTTAGAAGAGGGCATAGCATACACACTTTAGGTTGGAAGAAATTATGATTTTTTTTTTTATTATTATTTGTATTTATTTTATTTGTTTGTTTATTTATTTATTTATTTGAAACAGTAACAATTTAACCTTTGCTTAAAAAGATGTACAAATATACAAAATCCCCAAAATCTTCAGGCACAATGGCACAGTTTCCTAAAAATGGCCCGAATATGCACAAGTGTCTATTTATATGAAAATGTGTTTCTTTGTTGATTTGTAAAATGTTCACTTTCAGCTAATAGCATATCTTTTGCCCTGTTGCAGGTTATTGCTGTACCTCTTTGCTGGTATAAATGAGTATGCATTGATGTTTGGCAACAGGTGTCGAAGAGAAAGTGGAAGTGAAAAAAACAAAAAAAACACATCAAACACATCTAACCATGTTCAGAATGGCATACAACCACACTGTTACTATTTCTGCAGTGAGCACATTTTCTTTATGGACGAAATACCAGGATGACCTACAACATAATGTGCACCTTATAACAAAGAAAACTGTGTGAAATACTGAATCCAGTTTCTACTTTTTCCAATGTGACAAATGAACTGGATGAGAAACATTAGCTGGGGTTCATTCTTTCTCAAGACATCCAAAATTTAAGCCATGGCAGACAACTTTCTCATGGAAAACCAGTTTCTGTCACTGATAACTGGATGGTGATTCTTCAAATAAATAAGGAATGTGATGAGGTCGCATGACAACAATATATCATAATAATACATTATTGTAAACAATATTGTAAATTTTTATCATATCATCTGTTGCATTTCACATACTCTCTTAAAAAGTTTTAGGTTAATACACACACACACACACACACACACACACAGATATATATATATATATATATATATATATATATTAGTGCTGTCAAGCGATTAATCGCATCCAAAATAAAAGTTTTTGTTTACATCATATATGTATGTATACTGTGTATATTTATTATATATATATAAATACACACACATACAGTATATATTTAGAAAATATTTACATGTATATGCATTTATATATTTATATTCTTATATTTTATATATAAATATATTTAATAAATAAACATAACATATTTTTCTTAAATATATACATGCACGTGTTTGTATTTATATATACATAATAAATATACACAGTATACACACAAAAACTTTTATTTTGGATGCAATTAATTGCGATTAATCGTTTGACAGCACTAATAATATATATATGTATGAAGAGTTCATTTGCAAAAACAGATAACTCCATTTTTAACAATTCTCAAAAATCATGGTTTTTCATTGTGCATACCAATTAATCTCAATCTGTCACGATGCACACAGCGGGGAGGAACGAGGAACAGGGAGACGAGGAATTACTCGAAATAAACAGTCTTTAATCCAATCCAACAGGGCAATACAAGGCAGGGCTGAGACACACAGGAACACAGTGAGTGTAACAACTAGACCAGACAAAAAGGAACTAAACAGGCAGGAACTAAACAGGCAGGAACTAAATACACAGGATGAAACTAGATAATTAATAAAACACAGCTGAAGACTAATGAACTAATAATCACACTAAACAAAGACAGGAAACAGGTAGGACCAAATATGGGCATACACGAGGATGGAGAGCACATGAAACAGAAAACAAAATACAACACAAGCTTGACATTACTCCCCCCTCCGGTCCACGCGCCTCCTAACATCCAACAGGGAGGGGGGGTGGGCAATCTGGAGGCCCCTCCGGACAGGATACACAGGGATGGCCGGGCTCCAGAGCAGGACCCGTGCCGGGAGGCCATGGTAGAGCAGGAAACTCGGGAGGCCATGGCGAATCAGGGAGTTCAAGACGCCATGGCAGATAGACAGTCCAGGGAGCCATGGCAGAGCTGGGAGCTCAGGAAGCCATGGCGGAATAGACAGTCCGGGAAACCATGGCGGAGCTGGGAGCTCTGGGGACCATGGTGGGATAGACAGTCTGGGGAGCCATGGCGGGCCAGCCTCTGTGGCCTTGGCCTCAACCCGGCCACTACGGCCGGATCCCATTAGCACCCCCCCCCCAAAAAAATAACTTGGGGAGAATCTCGGGTCTAGAGACCCTCCCTGGGCTGGATTCGGGGACTGGAGCTCTCTCAGGGCCGGATAAGGGGACAGGAGCCCTCCTTGGGCTAAACTCAGGAACAGGAGCCCTCCGTGGGCTAAACTCAGGAACAGGAGCCCTCCGTGGGCTAAATTCGGGAACAGGAGCCCTCCTAGGGCTAAATTCAGGAACAGGAGCCCTCTCAGGGCTATCCACAGGAACAGGAGCTCATTTAGGGCTATCCACAGGAACAGGTGCCCATTTAGGGCTAGGCTCGGAATCTGAGGCCCTTCTCTGGGCCTGACGTGAGCACCACAGCCCTCCTTGGGCAGAACGTGGTGACAGGGGCCCTCTCAGGGGTGAACTCAGGAACCGCTTCCATTGAGTCAACAAAAGAACCCCAACAGACAAGACAAGACAAGGCTGATTAAAAATGTTCCTGTGGACAATACTTCAGGGGACATGACTTGACTCTGGTCAGGGGCTGGCGGCCTGCGAACTTGACTTTGGAGCGACCGGTGAACTTGACTGATGAACGGCCGGCAGACTTGACTGAGGATCGACCGGTAGGCTTGAGTGAGCTGCGGCCGGCGGGCTTGACTTCGTAGCGGCCGGCGAACTTGACTAATGATCGGCCGGCAGGCTTGGGTTAGCTGCAGCCGGCGGGCTTGACAGGTGAATGGCCAGCGGACTCGAAGCACTCGCGGCGATCCCGCCGAACTCCCACGCTTAGTTTCAGTGGGCTAGGGCAGAATGACGAGCGGCGACTTCCATGTCACGGGGGAAAAAAACAAAACAGCAAAACAAAAGACTTTAAAAACTGGGAAAACAAACGGGGTGAAGGAGCGCCGCTTACTCAGCTGTATAGGTCTGGTCTTCTGTCACGTTGCACACAGCGGGGAGGAACGAGGAACATGGAGACGAGGAATTACTCAAAATAAACAGTATTTAATCCAATCCAACAGGGCAATACAAGGCAGGGCTGAGACACACAAGACCACAGGGAGTGTAACAAGTAGACCAAATGAAAAGGAACTAAACAGGCAGGAACTAAATACACAGAATAAAACTATATAATTAATAAAACACAGCTGAAGACTAATGAACTAATAATCACACTAAACGAGGACAGGAAACAGGAAGGACCAAATATGGGCATACATGAGGATGGGGAGCACATGAGACAGAAAACAGAACACAACACGAACACAAGCCTGACACAATCAAACTGCAGTAGGGTTATTTTGATTAAATTAAAAAAAAAATAACTAAAAAATACAGCTAACTAACACAATAAAACACAATAAAAACATGATAACATGACACTTTTAGAGTTTCATCTCCCTATCTGATGTGAGCATAAGTATTGGAACAGTTGCCTCACAGGTCTTTCTAAGTGATCAGCTGTGTCCTGTTACATTAATTCTTCAGATATTAAAAGCAGGGAATGTGTTGTATCAGTTATATCCATTACTTCTGCATTCTGGATCTTGCATTCGATGATGACACACTCAAACCAGGATGAAGATGAGGGAGCTGACTTTGAGAGAAAAGCAAGCAATTTGGATGCTAAAAGAAAAGAGGAAGTCAATTAGAGCTATAGCAAAAACAAATGGCATGGAGAAATCAAGAGTTTGGAAACCACCAGCGACACCAGCAACCAACAACTACCTGATCAGCTGAGAAAACAACAGTAGTTGATGACAGACAAATCATAAAAGCTGTGAAAATGAACCCTAAAAGACGTGTCTGTAAAATCACCAACAACTTCCAGAAAGCTGGGGTGATGCTCTGACAATCTACTGTCCTCAGGAGACTTTGACACAGAATTACAGATGCTACACAGCAAGATGCAAACCTCTGACCAGCACCAAAAATAGAAAGGCAAGATTAGAGTTAGCAAAAAAGCACAAAGGTGAGCCAGAAGAGTTTTGTAACTGTGTTTATGGACCGATGAGACAAAGATGAACCTTTATGTAAGTGATGGGAAAGCAAAAATGTGGAGGGAAAAAAGGGAACTGCAAAAGATCCCAAGCATACAGCCTCATCTGTAAAGCATGGTGGAGGTGGTGTCATGGCATGGGCATGTATGAAACAAGCCCTCTCAACTTTACTGATGACTTAATGTATGATGACAGTAGCAGAATGAATTTGGAAGGGTACAAAACCATCTTGCCTACCAATATTCAAGAAAATGCCACCAGATTCATTGGGAAGTGCTTCATATTGCATCAGGACAATGACCCAAAACACCCTGCCAGTTCAGTCAAGGAATTTATAAGAGCAAAGAAATGGAAAGTCTTAGATTGCCCAAGTCAATCTCCAGATTTAAATCCGACTGAACATGAATTTCACCAGCTGAAGAGGAAAAGCAGAAACTCCCCAAAACAAACAACAATTGGAATTGGCTGCATTAAAGGCTGGGAAAAGTATTTCAAAGGATGAGACCAAGTCTGGTGATGTCTATGGGTCACAGACTCACTGCTGTGATTGTGCGCAAGGTATCTGCAACTAAATAATAGCTTTTAATCTTTTATATCTGCCTTATGTTCAACTGTCCCAATACTTATGCTCACATCAATGAGTGGGATGAACACAAAAAGTGCTGTTCTTTCTATTTGGTAAAACACGTACGTGTTGAAGCGGCTAATAATAAAATGTGACATTCTGTAGTTTTGTCTCATATTCATCTTTTAATCATATTTGCAAATATCTTGACTCCACAGCCAACTGAGCAATTTTGTCTTTACTGTTCCAATACTTATGGAGGGGACTGTACATATTTCATGTTTTAGAAAAAAATACTCGTTTAATCTCTGTAATCTCCTCAGATGACAATGTAGATCCCTGACAAACGTTGTTGTTGTTGTGATCATAAACACGGAGCTTTTCCCTCACCATTGTAACGCGCTCCTTTTGCAAGGCTCCGTGAAAACGTTTCAGCTTTTATTTTCCTTTAAGCCTTGAAAAAAGATATCACAGGTTCGTCAAATTCGTAGAAATTATCCATCCTCGATCACTTTTAGTCAGCTTTGACGAAACTCCTCTCAGCTAGCGTCTTTTCAAAGTGAAAGTAACCTTGTCACCTGACCTGAATACAGCGCGCTGATTCGCTAGAATGGATTTATCGGCTTCTGTTCAAAACCAAAAAGGGCGCTTGTCGGCTTCTGCAGTAAAACGTGAAATCGCGATGCCTTGAAAGTGGACAATACTGGCTTGTTTGACAAAACGTGTTTATGGTTCAGATCGCGCTATATGTGGATTTTTTTTTTTTTTTTTTTTAAAGTGGCGTTTATCGGTTTTTGCAAATGAACTCTTCATACATATATACACATACATTATATATATATATATATATATATATATATATATATATATATATGTGTTTTTTTCCTAATACATTTATTCAGGGTGCATTGAATTAATAAAAAATTACAGTAAAGACAATTATAATGTTACAAAAGATTTCTGTTTGAAATAAATGCTGTTCTTTTGCACTTTCTATTAATCCAAAAATCCTGAAAAAAAAATTGAAGCAGCATAAGTGTTTTCAGCAATGATAGTTATCAGAAATGTTTCTCAAGCAGCAAATTAGCATGATTTCTGAAGGATCATGTGACACTGAAGACTGGAGTAATGCTGCTGAAAATTCAGCTTTGCATCAAGGGAATAAAATACATTTTTAAAATACATTCAAATAAAAACAGTTGTTTTATATTGTAATTATATTTCACAATATACTGTGAGTATTACTGCGAGTAATAACCATCATTTGGAGATCATTGAAGGTTCTCAGGGTTTGAAACATGTATCAAAACAATTTGAACTGACCCTAAAAATGATACCGAAATGAGAAATTCTAAGTGGTTCAAAATTATTTTTGATTTTGGTAAAAAAAAAAAAAAAAAAAAAATACTAACAGGTGTCTTTCTCTTTCTTTCTGGCTTTGTTGTTACAGTCTGATGATCTGGATCCCTTCCAGGACATTTTAGAGGATAGTGCATACACTACTGATGTCGGCATTCCCAGTCCCAAACCAAAATTTCCTCCTTGCAAAGAAAGTAAAAAGGACCTGATAACGTAAGCACCACGGGGGAATGATGTGATCACCTGTCTTCACCCGTCTCTTCCTGTTCCTCTTCTCTTCTTTATCTTCTCTTGCTCTCAGCTTTAGAGCTCAGCACTACTGCATGCCACATAATCAAACATAAACGTAGAGTCAGGACACTGAGTACACTTAATTTTTGAATTCTTTATGGATTTAAAAAATCATTTCATTCGAGCCGTCCATTGCTCAGCTTCTCTCTAAGATGGGATGTGATTTAGTACTCACACACTCTTGCAGACAGTGAAGCTAAACTGGAAACAATGAACTAGAAATAAAAACGATAAAAACAACATCATAGATATTTGGGCAACACTTTGCGTTAACAACCAATCAGAGTTCAGGTTCAACTAGGCACCAATGCATAGGCTGTAACTGGAACAAAAAGGTAATCGAATTAGGGCTGTCAATTGAACAGATTCATTTAACTATTTAAAGATAAACAAATTAAAGCTTGTAAGCAAGAGTAAACAGTTCTCAAAATGTATCAATGAAGATATGATTCAGTTGTCTTAAATTAAAAAAAATAAATAAATAAAAATAGCCAGTTGTCAAAGAGCCGGATTTGATTTTCCCAACTTAAATTGGCAGTCATTTAGACGACAATGTAGAGAAATATAGGCTTTATGGCTTTAATTTCTGTAAGTATCATTTAGAATTACTAAAATGTGACAGCATTCCTTATTGTGGTTGAATGTCACTTATATCGCAGTAAAGATTTTTCGCTTGAAGTAGCACCTTCATGTTTTTGTGAATCTGCAGGAATTGTGATTAATTTGATTAATTAATCAACATATCATATAATTAATCTGATTGAAAATGTAAACCAATTGGCAGCCCTAATAAAAGCATTTCAGATCATTTAATGGTTCTACGTGTACCCCTGTAATGCACAGAGAGGTGTTGTAATGCTCATGTGGGGACTTGATTAAAGTGTTGCCATTTTTACCAGGCTTTTTCTTTTACTTTTGGCAATCTAATATTTTGTTTCCTTTATTATGTTTTGGATTTTGGCCTTTCATTCTGTCTATTTTTTCTGGAGACAGATGTCCAACACCAGGGTGTGATGGGAGTGGTCACGTAACCGGTAATTACGCCTCACATAGAAGGTGTGACTCCATTTTCTAATGGTGGATTCAGTCCAATGAATTTATTGTTTTCAGCTTACTTCAACTATGCTGTCGGAAAAATTTTAGAGACTTTCACCAGGGATAAGTGCTAATTTCAAGAAAAAAAGCTTTGCTATTCAGAGGGTTAAAATGTAGAGTAAAAATCCCCTCCACTTACACCATGGCTTTATTGCATTTGCAGTGTTTTCTGAGTGGATTATGTTTGTATGTATTTGTTGTCAGTGTTGGGGGTAACGCATTACAAGTAACAAGAGTTACATAATCAGATTACTTTTTTCAAGTAACTAGTAAAGACACGCATTACTTTTTAATTTACAAGAAAATATCTGCATTACTTTTTCAAATAAGTAACTCCAGTTACTTTGTTTTCCCATGTATTGACTGGCAGCTCTCGTGTTGCCATGTTGAGAGAAATCAGTGCAGAGGCGTTGTATGTAAACATGTTACTGTAGTTCTAGACTAAATGTGAACATGCGTTAACTCATCTCAATTCCACAAAAATATTCAGTATTTATTGAAATGAAAACAGTGAAATGCAAACTCAGAATATGATGCAAACCTGCAATAATTAAATATGTTAAATAACACAAATATCCTTTATGTATTTAATCCCATTTTATTAACCTAATGTCAATAAATGTTCATGTTAATGTCAATAACCCTAATGTTTTTATCCAGTTCAATCATAGTAATAAAAAAAAGATAAAGATACTTTACATAAACTAACATCTGTGCTTCAATGTTTTTTGTTTTTTTGCTGAAGAGTGTTAAACTTTGTTCTCCTGCATTCTGCTGTACAGATTTGAATTTACTTTTCCTTCAGCCTGAGGCTTATTCATTTCACTTTTTGGTGTGAAAGGGGTTTTACATTGGCTAAAAATAAAACTTTTTATATTAAAAACAAACAAGCAAGCCCTGCCCAGGTTTAGAAAGTAACGTGAAAGTAACGCAAAAGTAACATAACGCATTACTTTCCATAAAAATTAACTAAGTAATGTAATTAGTTATTTTTTAGGGAGTAACACAATATTGTAATGCATTACTTTTAAAAGTAACTTTCCCCAACACTGTTTGTTGTTTGGTATTAGTAGCAAGTCTGACCACCGTTTTGTTTCACTAACATCTGCGTATGCAATCTTTTAGTCTTTCAGGCTGTCCTTTAGCAGATAAAAGCATTCGGAGTATGATGGCCACCAACTCACAAGAACTCAAGTAAGGATCAAACTGTTGTTTTCAAAAAAATAATGTTATCCCACTTCAGACCTAAAGCACCAGGTCCATAGCTACCACAGATAATGAGATACAACAACAGGGAAATTAACCAAAAATTCAGATTAGTGATCAACAAATATGAGTTTATCAATAGTTTATTCTTGAAATATTACTTTAATCATCATGTGATTAGCTTACGAAGTGCCAATCGTTATGCATCATGTTTACTGTGCTTGATATTTTTTCCTACAGAGACAGTGAGTCACAGTAAGTTTGAAATTTGACGGTTTTTTTTTTCCTTTAAAAATCCAAGTTGTTCCAGCCCTGTTAAATGGATAATAATTGCCTTAGTTGACACATATCATCGCGTCACACCATAATTTTTACAGGGAATAAAGTTTATATTATAAAAAAAAAGTGTGCCACACAAAAATAATAATAATAGCTATAATAATTTAACAAAACTGATAACTGTTGTTTTTATCCCCAAAACAGAGTTGAACTATTGAGCTTCCCTTGTGACAAAGAAGTACACTTAAACATAAACATCCTTAAACACAAAACAGGGGAAACGAGATAAAATAATGTAACAAATAATAATGTTAGTCAAATAATAAAAGTAGATAAAAAGAAGCTTACAGCAGTTTTGTATGTGATTATTGAACACTTTATATTTTATTGTGAATGTAATGAATGCACTGCCTCAGGCTATGAAGCTTCTTTCCTACATTTCAATGAGCTTTACCTTTATTTCACAAATCATGAAGACTTTTTATTAGGAAGTTTTCTAGAAAGGCTGTTGTGTGAGGTAATATTGATTTTTCTGAAGACGCTTTTGTTACATGTTACATCAGGGCTGCTCTTTTGCATTCTGGGCAGTAACAGGGTGTATTTCTGTCCCAGGTGCCCGACCCCGGGCTGTGATGGCTCGGGACATATCACTGGCAACTACGCTTCACACAGAAGGTAATGTGCATGCAAAAAAAAAAAAAAAAAAAAGTATTTGCAGATAATATAATATCAATGAATATTAATGAGAAGCCAATTACTGTAAGTGTACTAATGAGAGTTCACTTTCATGACTATGCAAATAAATTTCAAGGTTCACTTTGCAAAAATGTCAAATTAAAAGTTTTACCTCAGAATACATTTAAAAGCAAATAAGTACACTTATTTTGGTGGTGGCTAACATATTAAAGCACATGTAAAATATTTAAACTTTATTTTTATTTGATATTATTTTATGTTGCAGTTAAGGTTAATATATTTTAACACTTGTACTCTGTTTGGGGTCTTTTTGACACCAAATGATGTTTGCTGAAATAAAAAAATAAAAACAATAAATAAAAACAGTTCTCTTTATCTAAATGGCATGAGACTTTGTACAGTTGTCAACACTTGGTAGCTCTACAAATATAAAAAATTAAACTGGATTGATATCTGGTTGTGATATCAGTGTGGAAAAAAAAAAGTCACTCTCATCATGTTTGGGGTCTCTGGAGACGCCACATTGAAATGAATGGGGAAATGATAAAATTGATACCTTTACTTTTCAATTTGTCAAATAAAATCAATAAATCCACCACAAAGCAGACCACAAAATACATGAAAATGAAGTGGCAACCCTTCCACACGTTCACAATGCAGAACGATTACTGTCACACACTCTCGTCCCTGGTGTCTCTGGAGACCCCAAACAGTATGAATGTCACCCTCAAATGAACAGAGTACAAGGGTTAAATGTTCTAAATCACAACTTTGGCATTACAAACATGTAATTGCAAATAGATTTAAATACAAGTTTCAATAGAAATGACATTAAAGTATGTTTTAGTTCCCCTTCAGTCGGTCACTACGAGTCACGTCGGTGACCGACGAATGGGATCTCGCCAGAGAGACCAATCCACTTAGAGTGTAACTAAACAAGCCAATGGACATTGGCATGCGGTATTTCGCATCTGGCTGCCACACCCCGCAGCGCAGGTATAAGAGGCAGCAGGTGCACTTCAGTCAAGGCCGTCGATGCCCCTGTCTTGCGTGCGGAAAATCGCAGTCCTGGTGGGAAAGGATGCAATAGACCCGGTCCCTCCAGCCGATATAAGGTCAAGGTTTTACAGCCCTTACTTCATTGTGCCTAAGAAAAGTGGTGGGTTACGACCGATCTTGGATCTGCGAGTTTTGAACCGTGTGCTTCACAAGCTGCCGTTCAAGATGTTGACGCAGAAACGCATTTTTGGATGCATCCGTCCCCAAGACTGGTTTGCAGCGATCAACCTGAAGGACGCGTACTTTCATGTCTCGATCCTCCCGCGACAGAGGCCATTCCTGCGATTCGCGTTCGATGGTCGGGCATATCAATAAAAGGTCCTGCCCTTCAGCCTGTCCCTGTCGCCTCGTGTCTTCACCAAAGTAGTAGAGGCAGCCCTTGTCCCCTTGAGAGAATGGGGGATGGGCATCCTCAACTATCTCGACGACTGGCTTATACTCGCACAGTCTCGCGATCAGTTGTGCGCACACAGGGACCTGGTGCTCAGGCACCTCAGCCAGTTGGGTCTTTGGGTCAACTGGGAAAAGAGCAAACTCGTGCCAACATAGAGGATCTCTTTTCTCGGCATGGAGTTGGACTCGGTCAACCAGACAGTACGCCTTACCCAGGAACTTGCTCAGTCAGTGCTGAACTGCCTCAAGACTTTATCAGGCAGGACGGCGGTCCCACTTAAACTCTTTCAGAGGCTCCGGGGGCATATGGCTACAGCTGTGGCGATAGTTCCACTCGGTCTGCTCCATACGAGACCGCTTCAGCACTGGCTCCATGGCCGAGTCCCGAGGTGGGCGTAGCGACGCGGACTCACTGGGTTCAGATTACCGGCCGCAAAATCTTCAGCCCGTGGACAGATCCCTCGTTCCTTCGGGAACGAGGAATCCAGGCATGCTGTGGTATTCACGGATGCCTCGGCCACCGGCTGGGGTGCCACATACAACGGGCACGCAGTGTCAGGGGTATGGACGGGTCCCCAACTGCATTGGCATATCAGTTGTCTCGAGTTGCTGGCAGTACACCTTGCCCTGAGCCACCTCAGAGGACGCCTTCGGGGCAGGGACGTTCTGGTCCATATGGACAACACTGCAACCGTTGCGTATATCAACCGGCAAGGTGGTTTACGCTCCTGTCGCATGTTGCAACTCGCAACTCGCCCGCCACCTCCTCCTCTGGAGTAAGAAGCATCCGAGGTCCCTTCGTGCCATCCACATCCCAG
The DNA here is from genome assembly GCA_039654775.1 of Spinibarbus caldwelli. NCBI lineage: Eukaryota > Metazoa > Chordata > Actinopteri > Cypriniformes > Cyprinidae > Spinibarbus > Spinibarbus caldwelli. Next base: position 29,964,736 of record CM077250.1, on the reverse strand, counting down.
GAGTGTTCAATCGGGCAGCCGATGAGCTGTCTCGAGCAGCACTTCCAGGGGAGTGGAGACTCCATCCCCAGGTGGTTCAGCTGATTTGGAGGTGGTTCGGAGTTGCTCAGGTAGACCTGTTTGCTTCTTCAGAGACCCAGAGTGCCAGTGGTTCTACTCCCTAGCCGAGGCAACACTCGGCATGGATGCACTGGCACACAGCTGGCCCTGGGGCCTGCACAAATATACGTTTCCCCCAGTGAGCCTACTAGCACAGACACAGTGCAAGATCAGGGAGGACGAGGAGCAGGTCCTGTTAGTGGCTCCATATTGGCCCAACAGGACCTGCTTCCCAGAACTCATGCTCCTCGCGACAGCCCCTCCCTGGGCGATTCCTCTGAGGAAGGATCTGCTTTCTCAGAGACAGGGCACCCTCTGGCATCCGCGTCCAGACCTGTGGAAACTCCACGTGTGGTCCATGGATGTCCATGGATGTTCTAGGTGACCTACCCCAGAAGGTAGCGCTCACTATCGCTTCAGCTTGAGCACCGTCCACTAGACGGGCCTATGCTCTGAAGTGGAACCTTTTCGACGAATGGTGTTCCTCTCACCATGAGGACCCCCGGAGATGTTCGATCTGAGCCTTGCTTTCCTTCCTGCAGCAAGGGTTGGAGCGTAGACTGTCCCCCTCCACCCTTAAGGTTTACGTTGCTGCTATTTCCGCCCACCACTACCCCGTAGAGGGGAGGTCATTGGGGAAGCATGATCTGGTCGTCAGTTTCCATAGGGGGGCCAGGAGGTTAAATCATCCTAGACCTCCCTCCCTACCCTCGTGGGATTTGGCATTGGTGCTAAGAGCCCTTCAAACTGCCCCCTTCGAGCCTTTGCAGTCAGTCGAGTTGAAGCCTTGAGTTCGGGCCGGCTGACTCCAGTGCAACACTGAGACCCCGGCCCAGCTACGTGCCCAAGGTTCCTACCACTCCCTTCAGGAACCAGGTGGTGAACCTGCAAGCGCTGCCCCTGGAGGAGGCAGACCCAGCCCTAGCTTTGCTCGGTCCTGTACGCGCACTGTGACAGTACGTGGATACAACTCAGAGCTTTAGGACCTCAGAACAGCTCTTTGTCTGTTACAGAGGACAGCAGAAGGAGAAGGCTGTCTCCAAGCAGAAGATGGCCCACTGGATAGTGGATGCCATCACCTTGGCCTATGAAGCACATGTTGTGCCCTGCCCGCTCAGGCTGCGTGCTCACTCCACTAGGGGTGTCGCATCATCCTGGGTGCTAGCTCGTGGTGCCTCGCTAGCAGACATTTGTAGAGCTGCGGGCTGGGCGACTCCTAACACGTTCGCTAGGTTCTATAGCCTACGTGTCAAACCGGTTTCCTCCTGTGTTCTCACCTCAAACGGGTAGTGGCACTGAGAGGCCCAGTTCAGAGTCGGCTTGCGGAATCCTTAACACCTAATTCTCCAGAGAGTTCCTTAACCAGGCAAATCCTGTCGAGGCCGGATGTGGTGGAGCGTCCGGTGCTAGGCCTTTCAGCCAATAAATTCCTGAAATCAGGTGTGAGGCTGTTGCCCATATGAGTGACCCTGTTGGGTTCCCATATGTGTATTTCCACGGTGCAGCTACTAGAGCCATGTTTCCCCCGGCAGACCGCATTCTGCCGTCTCTAAATGATGCAGCCTGAGCCATCTCAGAGACTTCCATGTGTGATAGGGCCCTACGGGGTTACTTCACATTAATAAATGTCACTTAACCTCCTCTGGGAGGAGGTGACTCCGCATTGTGCCTCTTCCAAATGGAAGGGCACACTTTCCCAGTGTTATCTAAGTCCTACTGTTGGGTTGCTTGAGGAACAGCAGTAGTCGACCTTCTCTGTGTAGAGCCTGGTCCTATCGTCTGCCTTATAGGAGGGACCTGGAGGCCTACACGGGGCACTAGAGGGGCCAGCTCCTGTGGCACTTTGGTAAGGATCCCATTCGTCGGTCACCAACGTGACTCGTAGTAACCGACTGAAGGGGAACGTATGTAACCCTCGTTCCCTGAAGGAGGGAATGGAGACGTCACGTCCCATCGCCACAGTCGCTGTACCACAGCTGAGCTGCCGGGTCACCGGCTTGGCTCCTCAGTGAAAACATGAATTAATGCATTGCACCTGCTGCCTCTTATACCCGCGCTGTGGGGTGTGGCAGCCAGATGTGAAATACCGCATGCCAATGTCCATTGGCTTGTTTAGTTACACTCGAAGTGGATTCGACTCTCTGGCGTGATCCCATTTGTTTGTCACCGACGTGACGTCTCCGTTCCCTCCTTCAGGGAACGAGGGTTACATACATACGTAACCGAGATGTTTACCATAAATGTTTGTCAGTACATTCAGCAGTTCGCTTTAACCATATTTCGAAAGACAATAATTATAAAATTATAAAATAAAAATGTACTTAGGTCCTATTTAAGTTGGTTAAAAACTCTCAAAAGTTCACCTATATGCATTTAATATAAGTTAAAACCATAGTATATTTTCATTCAGTTGTAAACAACATGCAGTTAAGTGTCTGAAAACCTTGCATTTAGTTCACACTTTTGAAGCATCTTATTTGCATAATAAGTACTCTTCTTTTAAGTAAGCTAAAGTGTAACAACAGTTTTTCCTCAGTTTGTCAGGATGTCCACGGGCTCGGAAGACTGGAATAAAGATAACACACAGTAAAGAGGACAAGGAAGACCAGGAGCCGATCAGGTACCGACTTACTGCCTTTAAACAGCAATAACTTCATCTGCATAGAGCTCTGCTATGAAGTGACATCAAAACCATAATTGTTTAATATAGTGCTTACCAACTCCATTTAATAGACTACATTCACAGCAAATGTTCAACAGAAATGTTTAAAATTAATATTTAATTGTGTAATAATATTAAAATTTAATTTTAAAAATCAAGTTAAACCTCAAGTTAAAGGAATAAGAGTAGGTAACACTTCACAGTAAAGTTCCATTAGTTAATGCATTATCTAACCATTAACTAACATTGAGCAACATTTTTTTCTATAGTGTTTATTCATCTTTGTTAATGTTAGTTAATAAAAATGCAAGTATTAACATAAAACTATAACTTTAGTTACAACTAGGTTAACCTCAGGAAGTACTTAGGTAGTAAAACACACTATTCAGGTGTAAAATGCTCTTTTAGGACACTAAAGTGACACGTTCCAGTTGCTAGACAATGGAAAGAAAAAAAAAGAAAAAAAGTTATATTGAAATATATTGAGGGTACCATAAACCAGCTTCTGCTAGGTGGCACTAAGCAGTGTTATTTTTGTTTTGTATTTTGTCTGAAAGAGATCCCAGTACAGTGAAACAGTAGATTATGTTTATGTTTTCAGGTGTCCAGTCCCTGGATGTGACGGTCAGGGTCACATAACGGGCAAATATGCGTCACACCGCAGCGCGTCAGGCTGCCCTCTAGCGGCCAAACGACAGAAGGATGGCTACATCAATGGACCCCAGTTCACATGGAAGGCTGGGAAGACGGATGGCATGTCGTGTCCCACTCCAGGCTGTGACGGCTCTGGACACGTCAGCGGCAGTTTCCTGACCCACAGAAGGTTAAACAAACAAACAAAACAAAAACAAAAATCTCTCATACTTTCATTAAAATTTATTTTGAATGTAGTTCAGTCAAATAGAAAAAGCAAATCCCAGTTAAATACATCTGAAAAGGTAGGCTTATTCATTAATTTCTTTCATGTCACAAAAAGCAATAGACTTTATGATTAGCCCATGGGAATCTACTTTTCAAACAAGAACAAGACCATGATGTTCAGAATCTGCAAACATTATAGATTTATACACTGACAGAAAATCATGAACTGATGGTAGCAATGTTTTCAGGGGTGTGTTGAGAATGTAATACTAGTGTACTGCATACTGTGTTGCTGTGCATACTATTTGTATTTAGCATAGTACGTAGTATACAACATATAATATGTAGTAAACTATTTTTTTTTGAGTATCCCATGCATACAGAAAATGCATACTGTGCAAGCGAATAGTATACATACTGCTGATAGACCTAAGAGAAGTATGAGGGTATGCTATTCTAAACAGCACTAGCTGATATTTAGGTGAGAGCGCCATCTGGTGCTGTGTCAGTGCTGTAGCAGGTGCATTAATAGCAACATATTGTATAGTGATTAAAACAGTTCAACTTCTGCAAAGAATATTTTTTTCAGTTTTGAGGTCAGTAAGAGTTTTAATTGTTTTTGAAAGACATCTCTTATCCTCATCAAGGCTGCATTTATTAGATCACAAATACAGTAAAACAGTAATATTGTGAAATAACTGTTTTTACTGCTTAATATTTTTGTAATGAATTTTTGTTAAGGATTATTTAATGAATGGAACGTTCAAAAGAACAGCATTTATTTGAAATGGAAATCTTTTGTAACATTGTAAACGATTACTGTCAAAATGAAATGTGTTATTGCTGAATAAAGTTATTCATTTGTTAAATTAAAAAAATCGTACTGATCCCAAACCTTTGATCGGTAATGTATACAATCTTTTTAGATATCAAAAGTGTTAATAATCCATATTTCATGCTCGCTTATTTTTACAGTCTCTCTGGTTGCCCACGTGCCACAGCAGCAATGAAGAAAGCCAGACTATCAGGAGTGGAGATGCTCACAATAAAACAGCAAACAAGCAATGGTAAATGTCTCACATTACACTGTAGAGCTCAGTCACCAGTCAACAAGATTTTTCACTTTAATTAAAAAATGCAGCTGATGACAGTCCCTGCGTGGCTGTAATGATACCAATTATACATATCATGGTTTTTAATGCTTGGAAATAATTCAAACCAACTGAGAGTTTATGCGAGCACAATTAGTTAGCATGCAGTAAAACAAAACAGTGTTTTTATGTGCAGGTATGTATTCTTTTTCCGCTATAAACTGTGTTTTTCTGTTCTCACGCCAGGTTTAGACTGTGAGGCAGATGTTAAACAGCTGGATGAAGACATTAAAGATTTAAATGAATCAAATTCACAGGTGGAGGCGGATATGATCAAACTTAGAACACAGGTAAGGGTATTTATAGAATGAGTTTTGTACTCCATATATGAGTATTAACTGAGTACATTACCAGTCAATGTTTGGAATAATTACGGTTTTGTTTTGTTTTTTTTTTTGTTTGTTTTTTTTTGGAAAAGTCTATTTTGCTCACCAAGGCTGCATGTAGATATGTATATAAAAAGTAATATATAAAAACAGTAATATTGTAAATTTTATTGCAATTTTAAATAACTGTTTTCTATTGAAAATGTTTTAAAATGTAAATTATTCCTGTGATGATTATTACTCATAGTAATACTCACAGTATATTGTGAAATATAATTACAATATAAATCAACTGTTTTTATTTGAATGCATTTTAAAATGTATTTTATTCCCTTGATGCAAAGCTGAATTTTCAGCAGCATTACTCCAGTCTTCAGTGTCACGTGATCATTCAGAAATTATTCTGATATGCTGATTTGCTGCGTTTCTGATTATTATCAATGTTGAAAATAATTCAGCTGTTTCATACTAGGGTTACACTAGTGTTCATACACTATTATTTAGAAGTTTGGGGTAAGGAAGTTCTTATTAATCAAATAATACTGAAAACACTTTGCATGGTTTCCATTAAATTATTAGGAAGCAAAAAATGGTTTCCTACATTACTAACAATTAAAAAAATAAAAACTAACTAATATAATATAATATAATTGAACACCAATAATAACTGGGCAGCAAACCAGCAAATTAGAATTATTTCTGAAGGATCATGTGACACTGAAGACTGGAGTAATGATGCTGAAAATTCAGCTTTGATCACAAAAATAAATTACATTTTACAATATATACAAACAGAAAACAGTTATTTTAAATTTTAATAATATTTCACAATATTGCTATTTTTACAGTGTAATTTGATCATACAAATGCAGCCTTAGTGAGCAGAAGAGGTGTCTTTCAAAAGAAAAAAAAAAATCATAATTTTCCAAATTTTGACCAGTAATGTATAAACATTTCTTATTTACTCAAGTGCATTTACCATAATTTGGAACATTTTTGCTTGAATCATACTCAGATGTCCATATTTACATTGTCATCTAGTTATATATCTGGTGTTCTAATTTAAACACTTGTATCCATTGCTGTTTGACATACAGTATAGAATATGTCTGGTCTGAAATCATGACTTGGCTCTCAGGTGAAGTTAGTGAATGCATGAGAATTCCTACAGAAATCATGGAGGGGAGACAGTCGAAAGGTTGATTCAGTATATCTGTAGGGTGATACTATTTAACTGTTCAAGTTCTACAGGGATGTCTATGACTGTATCTATGACGACATGTATAATGAGCATTCAATGGTACAGTAATGCTGCTGTAAAATGCACTTCCTGTTCAAAATGCCCGTCTTGCCAGGGTATTAATTAGAGATGAGCATTGTTAAAAAATGTAATCAATTTTTACTGTTATGCTGATTAAATAATCAACTTAATCACAAACAATCACATATCATAATTTGCTGAGAAAAGCTCCCAAATGAAAATAATTTAAGACTTTACAAACTTTACTTGTATCCAAAATTTTACTATTGTAACAACTTTATTTATAAAAAATGGTTGATACATATTGTGATATAATCATTAAAATATAATTATTGTTTAAAAGTTTGGGTCTGTAAGATTTTATTTTATTTTTTATTTTTTTTAAGGAAATTAATACTTTCATTCACCAAGGATGCGTTAAATTGATCAAAAGTGACAATGAGGATATTTAGGGCCAGATTTACTAAACAGGGCAAATTAGCGCAAGAGCGCAATTCCAAAACAGTGCAGATGGGCGTGTAAATTTCAGCAGGGGATTCACTGACAATGTGCAAATTAAAAAACACAGACGCAACATCTCATTTACATATCCTGACAGTACTAGGCTATTTTAACGCCAAAAGACGGTTTGCGCTGGAGCAAGCTGTTAAATCTGGCCCTTATAATGTTACAAAAGATTTCTATTTGAAATAAATGCTGTTGTTTTGAACATTCTATTCATCAAATAATTCTGAAAATTGAGTCTTCTTTTAAAAACATTACTGACCAAAAACTTTTGAACACTAGTGTATATTTGAATATTGGTGTATATTAAAAAAACAGTACGTTAGGTATTTTAGTATAAATGCAGCATTTGTGTGAAAGTGAACTGAGTGAGACATTTCTTCCCATTAATCATTTAATAAATCATCTAATTTCAAGCATTTCAACCCCACAATATACTTAAAACAAACACAATATACTTAAAACAAACAAGATAATTTATGGTGCTATGCTCTGAAGACATTATCACAATAGATTTAACACATCTGCCGATTCATGTCCCACAGATTACCACAATGGAGTCTAATCTGAAGTCCTTAGAGGAAGAAAACAAGGTGATTGAACAGCAAAATGAATCTCTCCTGCATGAGCTGGCCAGCCTCAGCCATTCACTGATAAACAGTTTAGCTAATATCCAGCTACCTCATATGGTAAGGGCCACCATCCCCAACCGATAGAGGACAAGTCGTGGACAAAGAGCATATTACTTTATTCTGTTCATTTAGAAAAAATAAAAATAACTTTATTGGGCTTGAGGCCTCCGTTTTTGGTACATTCAGCAAATTTAGCATAATAGTCTGTGCTTCAAACTAGTCCATAGGTGGAAAATTGGTGTAATCTGAATTTGTGCATTTATTGAATGGTTGTTATATGTTACCAGCTCTGCTTAAACAAACTGCATAAACCAGCCTAAGATGCTTTGCTGGTCTTAGCTGATCTCCCGGTCAGGCTGGTTTTATCTCAAGCTGGTTTACTCAGCAACGACGAGTTAGCTTGAAAACATGTTCTTCAAATCAGTCCCACAGATTTAGAAGCGTATACATTCTGATCAAATCTTTCATTCATCTCATCTCAACTGTAAAAAATATTTCAGTCATAATCTTATTTGAATCTCCATAGCTTGCTCACTTATTGTCATATTTTGTCAAACTCAGTGGCAAACCACTGAACTGATACAGTCAGTTCTACTGAGTTTGTGGTAATATTTGAGCTGTTGTGACTCATATTATTTTACGTCTGTTTCATTAATCACACACAGTGTTGATTATTGTTTGTAGGGTTTTAAGCTGATATGGCTCACTCATTTTGTGTTCAGTTTCTTCGACAATGCTGATTGGTTGTTTCTTAAAAGATTTAAATCAAGCTTATTCTCAGGAAACAGTGCCATTTGTTTTTTCTCTCTTTTTTCGATTTCCACTTCATTTGGAAAGTTTCCTGCTGAACTTAAAGAAGTCACATTTTCCCACCTAAATCCCTTGTGAAAAAAGAAGTGTACTTAATTATTTTGAATGTGCACTTGTAGTGTACTTCAGATCTTAAAAGTAAATAAAAAAAAAAAAACTGTACTTGCAGGTAATATAATATTAATGAAATAAATAAAGTGTACTTAAAGAAATACACAGTGACACTTTATTTTAAGGTGTCCTTGTTACACGTTACATGTACTTACTATTATAATAATAATTAATTAGTAACCCTAATTAACCCTAATCCTAGCCCCAGCCATATAGTACGTACATGTAGTTAATTAATATAACTCAGTACTTAAATGTATAATTACACTGTAACAATGACACCTTAAAATAAAATGTAACCAAAGACACTTTCTTGACTTAACTATGTCAAACTGAAAGTTATGTATTTTATGTAATTTAAAGTATATTTTAAATAATTATATTTTATTCATCTTTTGTAATAATTTAAAGAAGTACACTTACTTTGATAAACATACTAAAGCACAAGTACTTGATTATAATTTTAGCTGTAGTTTGTTAATAAATATTACATTTAAAGATTATATAATTTAAATGTACTAAATTGCACAAGACAACAGAAATGATTATGAAATGACATAAAAGATTAACTTAAGTCATACTTGAGTGAGTCAAAAAAGCATGTTTAAGTTAACTGCATTTAATTTAAATTGAAACCATACATTTTCATTTAATTGTAAATAATATTTTCAACCTGGTTAAAATAGGTTGCAAATGTATATGCTTATAACTTAAATAGTTAACCATTTGTGTATTATTCAAGGGTGAATTCACTGAATTTGTGCCACTTTTATCAGATAAGAATAATCAATGGCTTATCCTTTTTACACACAAAATGTCAATGCAAAACTGGCTACTAGCTGCTTTAACTAGCAGATGTCATCATATAGCATCACATTATTCACTGTCAACATCTAGCAACATCTAAAACAATACAAAAAGCTTTTCTAGATGAGTCTTAGGTGTTTAGACAGAAGTGGCCAGGTCTTGTATGTATTGAGCATGTTATTTGCTGTAAGCTAATACACTTTTGTTTTTACCTCTAGAAATCTCTTCACAAAGAGGCTCCAGTTAGACATAACAGCTGTTTACATCAGAGAGTAAGACCACAGTTTAACTCCTACCCTTTCCATATGACTGTTTGTGTGCTGTGAATACTATATTGTTTATGTCAATAAATTTAATTTGTGGCTGAGCGTGCAGTTGGTGTCATGCTGAAAGTCATTAATGATTTATTCTTTCATTCATTCATGTCCACCTGAATAGATTTTGTTGTTCATGCTTAATACTGACTTTTCACTGGATCAGTTTTTAATAACCATTCAGTCAGCTTTAGTCCTTCGCATATTTTTCCCATTAGTGAATGCTACCAAATCCAGCAATTTCCATTTAGACTGAATTTAATAAATGTTTACCTGTGTTGATGTTTACATTGTGTTTCTTTTAATGAAAGTTTTATAGTGGCTGCAACAAGTTGTTTGAAGCTCCAGAATTCATATCAGGGTTTGCAAAATTTGTACTTTAAGAATTGGCTTCTTTTCAGTTCACAATTGTCAGTTTGAATCAAATTAAATCCACACAACAGATTTTGAATTGCAATGCAAATTTTACATTTGAAATTAAAGTCACACAAAAGTTTTATGACAAAAACATTTACATCATAGTTTGGACAAATTATTATTGTGTTTTCTCTGATACTCAATATGGGCCATTTTCTTTTAATTATTTTAATACTGATTGTAATATTTACAGCAAAAAAAAATTCCGTAATGCTGCTTTAAAACAGTGTGAATTATGAAAACTAAATTGATTATTATCCTTGAATGTTTCTGCAAATAGCCCATATTTTTTTGGCCATTTATACTGACCGTAAACTGCATTTACTGTTACATTCATTTCATTGAATTTCAATCCATTTGAATTCTCTCTACTATAATTTTGCATCCTGTAAATTGTATACAGGAATAACAATAAATTGAAGAACTTTTGATGTAATTAGAATTAGAATTTATGACTTAACCCTCTGTTCTCAAAAACACAATCACGTACATACATGATACTCACATATTATCATATCCCAGTTTGTGCTGATTACAGTGTTATTATACTTTAGCCATTTATAAGTTTATAAGCAACTGAAAAAAAAGCACAAATGTCAGGGCATGTCAAAACTTCTCCAGGCCCCCAAAACACCCTCAGACCCCAGAGGGTTAATTCTCAATTATGTGTATTACCCAGACTCCTGTTTTGTCATCATCTTCCACATACTGTATTTTGTCTGACAGGATCTTTCCTCTGTGTTTGACAGGAGCCAATGAGTGAACAGAACTTTGACGCATACGTGACCACGCTAACGGACATGTACACGAATCAAGATCACTATCAGAGTCCAGAGAACAAGGCCCTGCTAGAAAATATAAAACAAGCTGTACAAGGCATTCAAGTCTAGCATCTCAGAACGTTTCTAAAATAAAGGAATACTGAGGAAAGAAGACACTTCCAGAAAAAAAAATTATAATACTCATATGAGATGCCTCATGCTTTGCTGTTGTAGTTTATTAAACAGTGATAAATTCATGTTCTTTTAAAAAGTGTTATGCTGACTAAACATGTTTTTTTCTTTGGGTTTATTTTTCTGGCCTTGCTTTAAAAAAATAATGATCTGCAAAATAGTTTTTGAAAGTATTCACATTTTGTACGTTTTCATATTGGCTAATGTAATGTGACTCATCCTTCTCACTGCTCATTGATGCACCTTTTTAGTGTATATTTTTGAACAGTAATGCACCCAATACTGAACATTAGTTGATGCTTGCTGAAAGAGTGTCACAAACTGGAAAAAGGTAGCCACTAAACATTTCTGCTCATCATAAAGATGTTTTGTGCCATTAATGAAATGACAAGAGTTTCTTTTTATCATTAAAGGAATATTTCTCCCTAAAAATGAAAATTTGCTGAAAATGTACTCATCCTCAGACATCCAAGATGTAGATGAGTTTATTTCTTCATCAGATTTGGAGAAATGTAGCATTGCATCATTTGCTCACCAATGGATCCTCTGCAGTGAATGGGTGCCGTCAGAATAAGAGTCCAAAAAGTTGATAAAAACGTCACAATCCACAAGTAATCCACACCACTCCAGGTCATCAGTTAACATCTTGTGAAGCCAAAATCTTTGTTTGTAAGAAACAAACACTTAGTGAAAAAGTCAGTTAGTCTAAATCATGAGAGAAATATGCAGAGATCAAGCACCATTTACAAGCCATACAAGTCATAATTCTAAACCCACAGTTCTAAACAAATATGTGGGTGGATTTTGATGCGAGACAACAAAAGGAGAGGCACTTTTATTTGTTTCCTAAAAACATGGATCTTTTTGCTTCACAAGATGGAGTGGTATGGAATATTTGTGGATTATTGTGATGTTTTTATCAGCTGTTTGGACTCTCATTCTGATGGCACCCATTCACTGCAGAGGATCCATTGCTGAGACAGTGATGAAATGACACATTTCTCCAAATCTGTTCTGGTTAACAAACAAACTCATCTAACATCTTGGAAGGCCTAAAGGTGGGTACATTTTCAGCAAATGTTCATTTTTGGGTGAAGAATTACTTTAATATCAGCTATCAATGATGAGGGTTGGTGTTAAGAGCAAAGATCATAGAAATGAAAGCTTATGAAAGCTTATGGTGGAGACCCTGTTACTGCTTCAAAATGCAAAAGGAAATGCTTTGATTATTTGTGGCTTCCTCATTTAATCTGCATCAATGTAACGGCAATAGCGGCTCTAAACATCACGTCGTGATTTGGTCTCTTCTTGAAATAACAGTAGCCAGAATGGAACTGTCTCAGCAATATATGACTTAACCATGTGTATAAAAAAAGAGATGCAATCTATGTGGTGGGTATATGCAATTTCATGTTTGTAAACAGAGGAAGCTACAAAATCTTTTTGCTATATGTAAATGATTGATTTTTATATAAATCTTTTAATACAAATGTTTTAAAGGGACAGAAAGGTGGAAATTAGGTTTAGAGACGTACAAAGCTCTATGAGTGTCATTTTGTTCCTGTATACAGTGCTGCGCAGGGACACATTTGTTTCCATGCTTGGATGTTTGTACAGTATGGAAACTAAAGCAGAAGGTATCTGTAAAGAATATAGACAATGAAAACAGGACCTACAGGGTTTTTGCCCCCCACTTTTGTGCCAGAAGACTATTTGCACTTATCCCACCTTCGGTCGATGTGCAATCTCCAGGTTTCTCTTTGGCACGAGGAAGGCGTGATGACAGGCATTCAGTGGTTTGAGGAGATCAGAGATTACAGGGATTTGAAATATTAATGAGGACAATATCTTTACGAGAAATATTGTGCATTTTTAAATAACAATGCTAGTTTGTTGAGTATGTTCTATATCATACAAAATAATCCCCAGCAGCACTTTATGTCTAATCACTGTACAAAATCATTAAAGAGTAGTCAATCGAAATAAAGTGTTTTAAGAAAAAAAACTCCCACTGCAATGGGATGGGTTGTTCAAGTCAGCAGTAGAGTTCGGGGGTGTTGCGGCATTACGTGAACCCCTAATTACCATTGTACTATTAGCTGTAGCAACCTTGTTAATACCTTATTGAGAGCTAATGCAAAGGTGCTTGTACTTCACTGGATCTCGTCCATTGTACTAATCAGTCCTTTTTAGGGCTCCATCACTCATGCACAGCATCACATCTGCAGCTTTTTTGCCAATATAGTAATGCTTTCGATAGAGAAATAGCTAGTATCAGTTTTTGAATCGATTATCGTCATCGGTACAATGGAAATGGGAATTTAAGCACAAACATGCTGCTCATTTACTGTCGGTGCATAATACTTTTTTTTAAACGTGTGACTAATTACTCAGTGTAAGATGAAAGAAGTCACATATTCGAATGCTGATTTTTCATATGAATTATTGTGAATTCATGAGTTCATTTATGTAAAATTCTTCATTTCAAGGTTGATTTGTTTAATCATCAATGAAGACAGGATTTTGTATAAACTATTGTGCCCTCTGTGGAACTGGAGTTTGATTTATTTTTGTACGATACAGCATGAATTTGTTTTAATTTTACTATAAATGTGTGAGATCACAAGTTACCGTGATTTTTCATTTTTAAATTGTGAAATTTGTACAATATTTGTCATGCTGGATGTTGACACATCGTACTCTGAATAAAGAAAATGGTGTTGCCACAGTCTAGACATCTTCTATGACTGCAAAATAAGTTGACAATATAGGCTTCATGAATTAATGTCTCGTGTAAATCCTGATGAAAAGCATACTATTTCCTCTGACAAAGGAGTTCTTTTCCTGTTTTTCTGGTTTTGTTATTCATTGTAACTAAGCTGACAGTCATGAATCAATAAAAGAGTATACTAGAAAGACATACAGTGGGGGAAAAAAATATTTGATCCCCTGCTGATTTTGTATGTTTGCCCACTGACAAAGTAATGATCAGTTTATAATTTTAATGGTAGGTTTATTTGAACAGTGAGAGACAAAATAACAACAACAACAAAAAAATCCAGAAAAACACATTTCAAAAAATGTTATAAATTGATTTGCATTTTAGAGTGAAATAAGTATTTGACCCCTTCGCAAAACATGACTTACTGTGAGGGAGCCGTAGGTGATGACATGGAGACAGTGTAGATCCAAATGCGGGAAGTTTATTGACACTCGGCAACAAATCCAAAACACTAGGCAGAATCGTAGTCAGAGGAACAGGCGAGAACAAACAATCGGGAGGTCAGTCCAACAAGGCAAACAAAACCGAAGCAGTAAGCTGAAAGGCGGTGGTCAACAGGCAAACACAATGGTCATAACAAGAGAGCAAAACACAATGGGAAAAGAATGCTTGGTAAGGCAGTAAAACTGGCAATACTTCACAGTGAGAACCTAAAACAGCATTGTTTAAATATGGTGTCAAACAGGAAGTAACCAAAGAAGAAACACAGTACTCTGCAGAGGGCTCCCTCTGGTGGTTGGATGAATGGCCACCAACCCCATTTGTTACAGAACCCCCCACCCTCTACGAACACCTCCAGGTGTTCTTCTCCTTGGCCTACCCCTAGGACGTGGTGCTGGGTGGTTGGGATGCCGTCTGTGAAATTCCTGGATCAGAGATGGGTCCAGAATATCCTTGGAGGCAACCCAAGATCTCTCCTCTGGTCCGTAGCCCTCCCAGTCCAACAAAAATTGCAACTGACCCCCTCTGCGGCATCCCAGCTAGCAGGGAACGTTCTCAGAACTTTGGATAACATTCCGTACAGGTTTGGTTGATGTTTTAGAGAAAACATTCGAATGTAATGTTCAAAAAATGTTTTAAAAATGTTTTTCATTTCAGATAATGTTCCTATAATGTTAAGTGTAAACAAAGCTAGAACATTTTACCTGTAACATTTTAAGGATGTTTTGTGGATGTTGCTCAGGTAACAGATTATACAATGTTCTCAATAAAACATTGGCATAATGTTTCAACATAACAAAGAAAGAACATTCTCTCAGCCACATCAGGAGAATGTTATAAGAACATCATTGAGGCCTGAGATTGTATAATATTTTTATAAAATGTTCTTGTAATGTGACATAATAACAAAGTTAGAACGTTTGACCTGCAGCATTTTAAGGATGTTTTGTGGATGTTGTTGAGGTAACAGATTATATAATGTTCTCAATAAAACATTGCCACAATGTTTCAAGATAACTAAGGAAGAACATTCTCTCAGCCACATGAGGAATGTGGTGTATGTGGTGCATGATGATGTATGTGGAATACATTGTAATGTGACGTATTAACAAAGCTAGAACATTTGATTTGCAACATTTTGAGAATGTTGTTGAGGTAACATTATATAATGCTGTCAATAAAACATTGTGGTAGCACTTTATTTTACAGTCCTGCTTCTCATGTACATACTATGAACTTATTGTAATAATTACAATAACTAGGTAATAACTAGGTACTAACCCTGAACCTACCCTTAAACCTAACCCTACCCCATGTAGTTACCTAATATTACCAGTACTTTCTTAGGTAAGTACACTGAAAGTACACTTTAAGTGCATGTAAGTACATGTACTGTAAAATAAAGTGCAACCAACATTGTTACAATGTTTCAAGATAACAAGGGAAGAACATTCTCTCAGCCACATCAGGAGAATGTTATAAGGATGTCATTGAGGCAGGAGGAGATGGAATGTTTTTTTATAAAACATTCTTGTAATGTGACATAATAACAAAGCTAGAACATGTAGCAAATTAGCTCAAAAATGGAATTGTATATAAATAATTACAATTAATTATGATTAATTACAATTATTTATATCGGCTGACAGTAATAACTGTCGCAGAGTTAAATTGCCATCAGCTGATCTGTTCATCCAGCGAACATTCAGTGTAAATTCATATCAACTCTAAGAAAGGATATTTCCGTGACCACAGAAAATATCTTCCTATTAATGCATTAGAGCATGTAGCAAGGGTCAAAATCATAAAGGGACATTAATATGCAAGGCAGAATCAGAAACTCATGTAATTTGTGCACAAGAGTTTTATTAACTAAACGCTAACACACATATCTAATCTAAACAAACAACGAATAACATACTCAAACATAAAATCGCTCATACATGGGGAAAGGGCTAATGAGAGTTGATGGATGAAACCATCAGGAAAACAGAGAATGCAGTTATGGAAAGAGTCAGTTAACCACCTGAGTAAAACCATCAGCGCCGTTTATAACGGGGTCTATAACTTATACTAAACCTCTGTTTCATTTAGTTAAATGTACTATACTTGCACTTCCTTTGTCGTGACAGAATGCGGTCTCGGATGAAAAGTCTTGATGGTTTCAAGGTTTTTGGACTCGTGATCACATTCTTCTGGGTTGAAGAGTGATGAATTCCAAAGATGTTCTGAGGTATAAATGTCTTCCAGGTAGAGAGTGGAAAAAGAGTTAAGAAAGGGATCTGCTGAGGTCCGAGGAGCTTCGATTGAATGGAAAGACAAGGCGATAAACCTGGCACAATAACTTAAGGGTCCAGAAGAGTTCCAGCTCACATCTTGCTCATCCTCTTAGGGTCTAACAGATCCTAGACTGGGTCTTTGTGGTCAAGAGTCATCTCCCAGGCTCTATGTTGGGCCGACCGGGCGCGCCCGCAGAAGATAGCAGAAGAAGATTTTGCTGAAGAGGTTTTTTTCAGAAGAGAGGTTTTTAGAAGAGAGGGCCGGACCTGTGAATGAGACCTTTATCTGGTATAGAGGTCACACCTCTGGGGAGTCAAAGAGCCAGTGGGCTCCCTTCTCTTTGGAGGGAAGGTTTTGCGACTCTTTGTCTCTAAGCATGGCAATTTGCATGGGGTTGCTATTAAAGAACTATTAAAGATTCTTAGAACACTAATATGTTGCATAGGTATCAACATGAAATGTACACTGTCATTTAGATCATCCAAAGATGAATTGATAGAGATCAAACATGATATAAGTGAGGTAATATTAACTAGTGATCTATCATAAACATGCATAAAACAGGATACAGTACAAAAAGACAATATACACGAACAGTAACAAAATACACAATGACCTGAGGATATGTGTGTTCATTCAAAGAAAGGTTTTTCAATGAATTAATTAGAGAAGAGTCCATTTTTATGTGCATTACATGTCTCTTTCCTAAGGGAAAATGAGGTCTGCGCGCATTCCTTTGACCAATAAAACTAGTGTTATCAGATAGGTTGCCATGGCACCGGGGGGGCCTGGAGTCATCACAGACATACCGGCACTCAGAATCTGTGTGGGGTGAGGAGTCTGTGGTTAGTTGTTAATCTAATAACTAATTTGATTTGTTAAATCTGATGAACAAATGTGTGTCTGATTGGTCCAAATGCTACAAACATTTGACCTGCAACATTTCAAGGATGTTTTGTGGATGTTGTTGAGGTAACAGATTATATAATGTTCTCGATAAAACATTGCCACAATGTTTCAAGATAACTAAGGAAGAACATTCTCTCAGTCACGTTAGGAAAACATTATAAGAACATCACTGAGACCTGAGATGGTGTAATGTTTTTTTATAAAACATTCCTGTAATGTGACATAATAACAAAGCTAGAACATTTGACCTGCAACATTAAGGATATTTTGAGGATGTTGTTGAGGTAACAGATTATATAATATTATCAATAAAATATTGATGTTTCAAGATAACAAAGGAAGAACATTCTCTCAGCCACGTAAGGAGAATGTTATAAGGATGTCATTGAGGTCGGTGTCATGGTGCACACACACGAGGGAAGCAAGGAGACGAGGATGGACTCAAAATGCAGTCTTTAATAAATGCAAAACAGACAGGGCAAGACAAGGCAGGGCTGAGACAGACAGGAACACATGAGGTGTAACGAGTAAACCAGACCAAAACTAACAGAACAGGCAGGAACTAAATACACAAGATAATTAAACACACACACCTGAATGAAATCATAAACAATCAAACTTGACGAGGACAGGAACAGGAAGGACCAAATAAGGGCATGGAGGGGGAAACACACAAGACATGACAGACATGACTGTGACAGCCGGAGGTGATGGAATGTTTTTATAAAATGTTCTTGTAATGTGATGTAATAACAAAGCTAGAACATTTTACCTGCAAAATTTTAGGGATGTTTAGAGGATGTTGTTGAGGTAACAGATTATACAGTGTTGTCAGTAAAACATTGGCACAATGCTTTAAGATAACAAAGGAAGAACATTCTCTCAGCCACATTAGGAAATCATTATAAGAACATCATTGAGGCCGGAGGTGGTGGAATATTTTTTATAAAACATTCCTGTAATGTGACGTATTCACAAAGCTAGAACATTTGACCTGCAACATTTTAAGGATATTTTGAGGATGTTGTTGAGGTAACAGATTATATAATGTTCTCAATAAAACATTGGCACAATGTTTCAAGATGACAAAGGAAGAACATTCTCTTAGCCACATTAGGAGAACTTTATACAGTGCATTGCTGCATTCATCTTTCCCTTGATCCTTAGTCTCCCAGTTCCTGCTGCTGAAAAACCTCCCCACAGCATGGTGATGCAACCACCATGCTTCACTGTAGGGATGGTATTGGGCAGGTGATGAGTGGTGCTTGGTTTCCTACAGACATGACGCTTGCCAAAGAGTTCAATATTTGTTTCATCAGACCAGAGAATTTTGTTTCTCATGGTCTGAGATTCCTTCAGGTGCCTGTAGCATTTGGACCAATCAGACACACAATTTTTCATTAGATTTAACAAATCAATTAGTCATTAGATTAACAAATAGTCACAGACCCCTCACCCAATACACATACTGGGTGTCAGTATGTCTGTGAATGACTCCAGGCCCCCAGTTACCATGACATCCAGGACACTTCAGCCAGACC
The DNA here is from genome assembly GCA_039654775.1 of Spinibarbus caldwelli. Classification (NCBI taxonomy): domain Eukaryota; kingdom Metazoa; phylum Chordata; class Actinopteri; order Cypriniformes; family Cyprinidae; genus Spinibarbus; species Spinibarbus caldwelli. The sequence goes on along the minus strand of CM077250.1, from coordinate 29,945,875 downwards.
AGATAAACTTTATGACCTAATGGCATGTTGAGAGTTCTCCCTCTCACCATCTTTGAACCTTAGGAAAGACATTATGCCATAAAAATTGACTATTTTCTAATTAATTCATAGAAAAACCTTTCTTTGAATGAACACACATATCCTTCAGGTCATTGTGTATATTATTACTGTTCTTGTATATGTTCTTGTGTATTGTATACTATTTTATGGATGCTTATGATAGATCATTAGTTAATATCACCTCACTTATACCATGTTTGGTCTCTATCAATTCGTCTTCGGATGATCTAATTGAGAGTGTATATTATATGTTGATACCTATGCAACATATTAGTGTTCTAAGAATCTTTACTAGTTTGTATATCAACTTCTGATCCAGTTACATATGCAAATTACCATGCTTGGAGACAAAGAGTCGTAAACTTTCCCTCCAAAAGTTCAAGACACCATTGGCTTTTTGACACCCAAAAGGAGTGACCTCTATAGCAGATAAAGCTCAAGCATCAGTGACCCGCCTCTCAGTCTGATGTTTAATAGGGAGCCAGCGCAGTGTTTACAGAACCGGGCTAATATGGTCATAGCAAGGACTTCCTGGTTCTAGTAAGGACTCTAGCTGCTGCATTTCGGACCAACTGTCGTTTGTTGATCAAGCGTGCAGAACAACCACCCAATAAAGCATTACAATAGTCTAACCTTTGAGGTCATAAACGCATGAATTAGCATTTCTGCATTTGACGTTGAGAGCATAGGTCGCAATTTATATATGTTTTTGAGATGGAAAAACACAGTTTTAAAGATGCTAGTAACATGGCTTTCAAATGAAAGATTTCTATCAAACAGCACACCTAGGTTCCTAACTAATGAAGAAGAATTGACAGAGCAGCCGTCAAGTGTTAGATAGTGTTCTAGGTTATTACATGTGGGGTTTTTAGGTCCGATAATTAACACCTCTGTTTTTTCAGAATTTAGCAGTAAGAAATTACTCATCATCCAGTTTTTTATATTGACTACGCATTCCGTTAGTTTCTCAATTTGGTGTGTTTCACCGGGCCGCGAAGAAATATAGAGCTGAGTATCATCAGCATAACAGTCAAAGCTAACACCATGTCTCCTGATAATATCTCCCAAGGGTAACATGTAAAGCGTGAAAAGTAACGGCCCTAGTACTGAGCCTTGAGGTACTCCATACTGCACTTGTGATCGATATGATACCTCTTCATTCACTTCTACGAACTGATGGCGGTCAGAGAAGTACGATGCGATACTGTAGTTGACAGCTGCATGGTTACAATTTTATCTCTGATAGTATCGATCTTGGAAGTACAGTAGTTCATAAAATCATTACTGCTGTGCTCTTGGGAAATGCCAACACCTGCTGATGCTTTATTTTTAGTTAATTTAGTCACTGTATTGAATAAATACCGGGGGTTATGTTTGTTTTCTTCTAGAAAAGATGAAAAGTAATCAGATCTAGCAGTTTTTAATGCTTTTCTGTAGGATAGGGTACTTTCCCACCAAGCTATATGAAATACCTCTAGTTTTGTTTTCCTCCAGCTGCGCTCCATTTTCCGGGCTGCTCTCTTTAGTGCGCGAGTGTGCTCATTATACCATGGTGTTGGACTCTTATCCTTAATCTTCCTTAAGCATAAAGGAGCAACCGTATTTAAAGTGCTAGAAAAGAGAGAGTCCATAGTTTCTGTTTCATCATCAAGTTGTTCTGAGCTATTGGATATGCTGAGGAACTGAGATAAGTCAGGAAGATTATTTATAAAGCAGTCTTTTGTGGTAGAAGTGATGGTTCTATCATATTTGTAACAAGGAATTGGCTTTACAGCTTTAGCTATATGAAATATACAGGAGACTAGATAATGATCTGAGATATCATCGCTGTGCTGCAAAATTTCAATGCCACTGACATCAATTCCATGTGACAGTATTAAATCTAGAGTATGATTTCGACAATGAGTAGGTCCTGACACATGATATCTAGGTAAAGGAGTCTCTATGTGCTGAGAATTAACTGACTTCTGTGGCGTGAGGCGGCTAGCAGACGGTCGGTTTAGCCAGTCTGTCTGCTTCCTGACCTGAGCCCCAGTTAGTCAAGTACAAACTCTAAGACTATGTGCCATATTTCTAGAGAGAAGAGCAGCACCAACACAGGAGGGGTGAAAACCATCTCTTTTCAACAAGTCAGGTCTGCCCCAAAAATTCTTCCAATTGTCTATAAAGCCTATGTTATTCTGCGGGCACCTCTTAGACATCCAGCCATTGAGTGACGACAGTCTGCTATCAGAATCTCATCGCCACGGTAAGCAGGGAGCGGACCAGAGCATATTACAGTGTCTGACATCGTACTTGCAAGTTCACATACCTCTTTAAGGTAAATAACATCCTGGGGTAAATATAAAATATAAGAAGATTTAAGTATGTAAAAGGTGATAGAGCACTGATGAAAATATAGCTTCTTATTATGTTTATACCACCAAAACTCTTGATGCGGTGCTTTTGTGAGGATATTTTGCATGGGATATTGTCTGCTGTTCATTGTATGGTAATTGTCATGAATCTGGTCCATGGACCTCCATTTGTTCGCCACCAGAGGTCACCCTTCCATCACATTGACTCTCACACCACACACTACCCTGGACTTCATTTCCCAGCAGCCATTTCCCTAATCACATGCTCACACCTGATACCCATCTTGCAATCACACACACTACTTAAGCCATGGACTTCCTCTGTCAGATCACCGAGTATTGTACGCAAATATCCTAGTGATATCTACCCTACGAAGCCCTCTGAGTTGTCTTAGTCTTGCCTTGCCTGTTTTCCCGTGTTTTGACTCTAGCCCGTGTTTCCTGGATTAAACCTTGCCTTGCCGTTCGGACACTGTTTGCACCTCGTTTGGATTATTGCTGTGTACCTGGATTTACTCTCTCTGCCTTGCCCTGTTGGATACTGTTCGCCGATCGTCGACCCACGCTTGCCCTAGGATTACTCTTTGTCTTGTCCCTGCCATACCTGTTTGCCATTGTTTCGACCCTGCCTGTATTTATGACCATGTCTTTAAATAAAAGCTTGCATATGGATCCGCACGTCTCACGTCTCATCAGCCCCGTTACAGTAATAATGGATAGCATTTTGACAGTGATGATATCCTCCTGATAACCAGGGGAAAAAGTTTTGTGAAATTAGGCTTTTATTGTCATTAAATTACACTGTAGGGGACATTTTATTTTTTGTTTAAAAAAATAAATAAATAAAATGACATGAAAAAACATGTATTGGCAAAAACAATTGAGTTTTTTTTTTTCATTCACCAATCAATTTTTAGGTTTCAGGATTTTCATTAACCAAACTTTGTATAAAGATGATTCTCAACTATGTTACGAAAGATGAAACATAATGATTTGATATACTATTTTTATTAATGCATTATGTGTGTGTAAAATGGCCATAAATAAATGAAAAAAGAAGTGAGATAGTAGTAGTAATAATGGGAGTAGTAATTGGCAACATTTTCATTAGAATATCTAATATTTCATGGGAATATTGATATTTAATTTCTTTCCCTGTTCACTTGTTGCGTTTGCCTGATTTACATGCTGTAAGTCTTGATGTCCACTACAGTGGACAAAATGCTATGCTTGGGTCTCAGGAGGAGATTTTGTTTTCTTTTATCATTAAATGCATTAAATATCACACATGAATGTAATATAATGTGTATTTCCATCACAGATTTAGTCTTAAATTTCACGAAAGGTGGTATTAAAAAGGTTTGTAGACACCCTGATATAATTCTCAATTCTTTTTTTTTTCCCCCTTTCCTCAGAATTGTAATGTATAAACACACAGTTGCAAGAAAATGTCAGAATTATGAGCTGACATTTTTCTTGTCAGAATTTGACAATTGCAACTTTCACAATTCTGGGAAAAGTTTGATTGCAACATATAATCATTGCTGTTAATAGTGTTCATCGTCTGTTTGATTACGCCTTTAATTGATTTTTACGGTACATCTCTGCCATATGTACATCAACTTGACATAGTCACCACTGATAAGCTACTACTAAATACATTGTAGAAACTTAATTTTCTGCAAAGCTGCTTTGCAACGATTTGTATCGTGAAAAGTGCTATACAAATGAACTTGAATTGAATTGAAAAAGTCACACTCATGCATTCAAATTCAGTGAAATCTGTAAGAAATATAATGATTCATAGCGCTCTGACATATGCTACAGCTGTGCACAAGGTGACCCGAGTTCAAGTCTCGGCTAAAGATTCAAGGCTTTTCAAGCCAATGTCAAAGTTTGTTCACAAATTTAGCCTCTAGTTGTCTTATTAAAGTATAATGGATTACGTAGCTGTGTTTTAAATTATAGAAACAATATAGATACTCATAAGGTGTCATATCTATACTTTCAATAAATTAGTCTTTACATAAGACCCTTTCACACCGCTTTAGTTCCAGAACTAAAAGTACAGTACTAAAGTACTGGGACGGTTTTGCGCGAACTATTTCCCAGTACCATTTAAAGGGTTGCATTCGCACCGACAGTGGGTACTAGGAAGTGACGTAAGCCGGTCAACAGCGACATCATTTGTGCGCGACATTTGTAGCCTTGTTTTAACTTCTTAATTTTGTCACGGCACTGCTTAGCTGTGTGCTGGATAACCAGCGCCGCTAGCTGAGAAGCAATAGACGCAAATACCTTAATGTTGCATTTTGTTCCTTCGAATTCCAACTGGATTTCCTCCGTTGCATAAATGTTCAAAAGTGCCTGCACTTCAGCATCAGTCCATCTATCGCTGTTCTCCATTCTTGCGAAATATAAGTTGATACAATGTTTACACAGTATGTGTTTACACAGCGTTTTAAATCATGGCGGGTGAGGGCATTTTCGTACGCGTTTAGCCAATCAGCGTACACTTACGTCACGATAGTTCCTATGAAACTGTTCGAGCTAATTTAGTTCCTCCAAACGGAGTTCCGGGAACTAAAACAATTCCTAGTTCTCACGGTGCAAACACACCAAAAAGTGGGTAGTTCCACAATTAGTTCGGGTACTATGAAAAGGTTCCTGCAGTGCGAAAGGGCCTATAGTTTCTGAATACTAATTAGGCTGGCTAATTTAGAAAGTTTTCAATGTCAGTATTGTTTGTGATCTTAAGATGTAATGTGTATTTGTATTCTTTCTGTTTACACTGTTGTATGCTCCTCTGTTATAGGCCATGAGGAAGAACTCTATCATGCACACAGAGAATAGAGCTCAGTGCTGCTAACTGGGAGAGTAGCTGGAAAACTGGAGGAGAAGAACAGTTGAACACCTATTAATACAGACAACTGTATTATTTTTCTGCAAGAATCACAACAAGCAAAGACAATGATGACTACTCTGACCAAACAACAGTCAGACGCTTGATTATGCACTGCACTTTACGGAGTTCTTCAACATGTGATGCTGAGAACTTACTGTACGTAAAACTACAAATAATTTAGTATTTTGCCATTTATAAATCTGTTAGATTTAGATGCTTTATTTTCGAGATAAATAAAATTGTATGTTTTAACAATGTAATAGCTAAGCATTTCTTTTTTCTTTTTCTTTTAGTGTTTAGGATTCTGGGAACAAAAATAAAACTACCCGCTAAAAACGTTATAAGAATGTTAGGGGATAATGTTCTAATAATGTTATGACTAAACATTTATAGAAGATCATCACAGAACTTTTTTAGGGTGTTTTTAGAGAATGCCATCCTACCTTTTAGAAGAATGTTCTAAGAACAAAAATAAAACTTCCCACTAAAAACCTTATAAGAATGTTAGGGAATACTGTTTTAATGTTATCACTAAACAATTTTAGAATGTTTTTAGAGAATGTTATCCTATCATATGAGTGAAAAAAACATTGTAAAAACATTGTAAGAATGTTAGGGAATGATGTTCTAACAATGTTTTCAATAAACATTTTTAGAATGTTTTTTGGAAAATGTTATACTATCTTTTGAGAGAATATTCTGGGAACAAAAATAAAACTACCCGTTAAAAACATTGTGCATGGTAATGTTCTTAGAACATTTTTAGAACAAAAAAATTCTAGCTGGGATGAGTCCAGGATCTCGTTAACCGAGTATGCAAGTGCGCCATCAATCCCCAAGGGTGGAGGAGGCTCAGGGATCGAGGTGCCGGGGTCAGATGCCGAGTGGACTGGTTTCAGGAGGGAGACATGAAGTGAAGGAGAGATGCGATAATCAGCAGGAAGCTCCAAACGGTATGTAATTGCATTGATTTGTTTGCGAATCTTGAAAGGTCCAACATACCTTGGGGCGAGCTTCCTGAGGTAAAGTCCAATTTCTTGATTTAATCTTTTGACTTGACCATTTGACTCAGGATGATATCCAGAGGTCAGACTGACATTAATGTCCAGATGTTTACAGAAAGCCCGCTACACTTTGGAAGTGAATTGGGGCCCTCCGGTCTGATACAATATCCTCTAGGATTTCGTAAATTCTGAATACATGTTGAAACAGCTCAAGGGCGGTTTCCATGGCAGTGGGTAGTCCCTTCAATAGTAAGAGTCTGCATGCCTTTGAAAAGCGATGTACAATTACAAGGATGGCTGTGAAACCATGGCTGTGTTAGGCAAGTCTGTAATAAAATCTATGGTTAAGTGTGACCAGGGATGGTGAGGAATGGGCAGAAGCTGTTGCAGACTGGCAGGAAGTTCACGAGTGCAAGTAGTGCAAGACTTGACAAAGTTAGTAATGTCTCAGCTCATGGTAAGCCACCAGAATGCATTTCGCAACAGAGTTGTAGTTCAATGAATTCCAGGGTGTCCTGACCCTACAGAAGTGTGTACCCACTGGAGAGTATGATCACGGAGAGCTTGAGGGACATATTGTCGGTTAGGTGGGCATTCTGGTGGGGGTGCTTCATCCTGTTGTGCTTGTTGTATTTCCTCCATAAGGTGCCAACTGATCTGAGCGATGACTACGGTGGGTGGAAGGATGGAAACATCGGTCTGGTTGCCTTGGTCAATATCATGCCTGCGAGAAAGTGCATCTGCTTTAAGATTTTTGTTGCCTGGTTGGTAAGTGACAGAGAAATTGAAGCGGGTGAAGAACAATGACCAATGGGCCTGGCTTGGGTTCATTTGGCTCCTTTGATATACTCAAGATTCTTGTGGTCAGTAATAATCTGGAAAGGGTGAACGGCTCCCTCAAGCCAATGACGCCACTCCTCTAATGCTGCTTTCATTGAAAGAAGCTCTTTATTGCCCACATCATAATTCCTCTCTGCAGCCGTTAGTTAGTTTGCGGGAGAAGAAGGCACATGGATGTAGCTTGCCTGGACTGCCATGTCGTTGTGAGAGCACCGCACCTATACCACAGTCTGAAGCGTCCACTTCCACCATGAAGGGTAGTTCAGGATCTGGATGTTTCAGGATGCAGGCTGTGATAAAACTGGTCTTGAGATTTTCAAAAGCCTTGACTGCCTCTGGACTCCACATGAGCTTATTGGGTTTGCCCTTTAAAAGTGAAGTTAGGGGGGCTGCGATTAAACTGTAGTTACGAATGAATCGGCGGTAAAAGTTAGCGAATCCTAGGAATCGTTGGAGTTCTTTTACCGTCTTGGGAAGAGGCCATTCTGTGACTGCCTGAACCTTAGATTTGTCCATTTCAGCTCCTTGATGGCTGACAATGTATCCTAGGAAGGTTGTCTTATGGATGTAGAACTCACATTTCTCTAGCTTTGCATAAAGTTGATGCTGTTGCAGGCGTGTCAGAACTGTCTTGACATCCTTGATGTGTTGGTCCAGGTTGGGAGAATAGATCAGTATGTTGTCGATATAGGCGACGAAGCACTTGTTCAACAGATCACGGAAGATTTTGTGGATGAAGGACTGGAAAACAGCTGATGAGTTGGCTAGCCCATATAGCATAACAAGATATTCGTAGTGCCCCCTAGTGGTTAGGAAGGCAATTTTCCTCTCATCTCCCTCTTGGATTCGAATTACGTTATAAGCACTCCTGAGGTCGAGCTTGGAGTAAATTTGTGCTTCTCGTAGCTGCTCTAATGCAGACGGAACCAATGGTAAAGGATATCTGTACCTGACCGTGACATTGTTGAACCCCCGATAGTCGATGCAAGGGTGAAGCCCATCATCTCTTTTCTCGTCAAAAAGGAACCCAGCAGTGGCCGGAGATGTGGAAGGCCGAATGTTACCTGATGCGAGGGCTTCTTCTATGTATGTTTCCATGGCCTGGGTTTCAGGAGGTGAGAGAGGGTATACCTTGCTTATGAGGAGGGGACATGTTGGGTAACAGATCAATCGCACAGTCCCAGGGTCGATGTGGAGGTAGTTTTGTGGCCTTGGATTTGCTGAACACCTCAGCAAATTCGGCATAAACAGTGGGTAGTGTAGTTTGGATTCTAGTTTCGGGGCTCTTGATGCTGGTTGAGAGGCAGGGAAATGACAGGGTTCTTGTTAGGCAGTTGTTTAGACAATATGTAGACCATTGAGCAAGTTCACCATGGTTCCAGGAAATGATGGGGTTGTGAATCGCTAGCCAAGGGTGGCCCAGAATGACCTGGTACTTGCACGATGGGACCACATAAAAGGTTATGGTTTCTTTATGGAACAGTCCAATATGAAGAGTGACAGGTCGAGTGGTAGCAGTAATTCCTGAGTCGATGGGGCCATTGTCTATGGTTGTTATGTTGATAGCCGGAGCACATGGAGATGTGGGGATCTTGAGTTTGTCAGTGAATTCTTGGTTGATGACATTAACTGCAGATTCAGAATCCACTCGTGCTGAAACACATTGAACAACAGTATCAAAGGCGAGTTCACATTCCAGAAGAAAACTATGTTGAGTAGGATTAAGAAGTTCAATTGTACTCACACTGTTATGAAGTGCAGGGATTTTCTTGGTCTTGTGTGGGCAGATGGCATTGCGGTGATTCCCCTCTCCACGGTAATAGCAAAAGGTTCTCCCATTGACGTCGATCTCTTTCCTCGGAGGAAAGGCGAGTCGAAGCAATCTGCATTGGTTCAGGAGATTCAGGACGTGTCTGGGCTTGTTCAGTGCTGGCAGACACAAATCTGCGTGATCAAGGAGTGTTGCGTATCAGATTATCGAACTTGATGGCTAGACTTTCAGAGTGATGAATTCATTCAAGGTGGAATCCACCGCCTTGCATGCCAACTCCATTTCTAATTTCACATCAAGACCACTCTTGAATACAGCCTTCAGGGCAATCTCGTTCCACCCGCTTTGTGCAGCCAGCGTTCTGAATTCAATTGCATAATCTGCCGTGGTGCGTTTCCCCTGCTTGAGATCCATTAATTGATCAGAAATATCCTGTCCCCCCTCAGGATATTCGAAAACTTTGTGGAGTTGGGAAATTAAATGTTCGAACGAAGATTGTATGCGTACATGACTCTCTCAAACAGCGGATGTCCAATCTAAGGCTCGTCCGGTCAATAACAACATCAACACTGCACATTTCTTGGTATCTTGATCATAGGTTTCAGGCTGACTAGTGAAAAATATCTTGCATTGGCAAATGAACCCGCGACATATTTCTGGTGAGCCATCAAACTTGTCAGATAAAGCGAGTCTTACCAGAGAGCTTTGAGGAGCAGGGAGAGAGCGGATGTATTGAGTGAGCCTGTCGTTGGCGTTTCTTAGATGCATCAGTTGCTCCTGATATCCCGAGAGCATTTTATTCTGATAGGCGAACGCCGCTTGTAACTGAGAAACTTCTGCTGGATCGATGTTCGGCGAAGTATTCTGTAAGGGAGCCGTAGGTAATGACATGGAGACAGTGTAGATCCAAATGCAGGAAGTTTATTGACACTCAGCAACAAATCCAAAACACTAGGCAGAATCGTAGTCAGAGGAACAGGCGAGAACAAACAATTGGGAAGTCAGTCCAACAAGGCAAACAAAACCGAAGCAGTAATCTGAAAGGCGGTGGTCAACAGGCAAGCACAATGGTCATAACAAGAGAGCAAAACACAATGGGAAAAGAACCCTTGTAAGGCAGTAAAACTGGCAATGCTTTGCAGTGAGAACCTAAAACAGCATTGTTTAAATATGGTGTCAAACAGGAAGTAACCAACGAAGAAACACAGTTAGTACTCTGGAGAGGGCTCCCTCTGGTGGTTGGATGAATGGCCACCAGCCCCATTTGTTACATTTACTACTTAGTGGCAAAACCCTTGTTGGCAATCAGAGGTCAGACATTTCTTGTAGTTGGCCACCAGGTTTGCACACATTTCAGGAGGGATTTTGTCCCACTCCTCTTTGCAGATCCTCTCCAAGTCATTAAGGTTTCGAGGCTGACGTTTGGCAACTCGAACCTTCAGCTCCCTCCACAGATTTTATATGGGATTAAGGTCTGGAGACTGGCTAGGCCACTCCAGGACCTTAATGTGCTTCTTCTTGAACCACTACTTTGTTGCCTTGGCTGTGTGTTTTGGGTCATTGTCATGCTGAAATACCCATCCTTGACCTATTTTCAATGCCCTGGCTGGTTTCAATGCCCTGGCCCTGACTGTACATGGCCCCATCCATCGTCCCTTTGATGCGGTGCAGTTGTCCTGTCCCCTTAGCACAAAAACACCCCCAAAGCATAATGTTTCCACCTCCATGTTTGACGGTGGGGATGGTGTTCTTGGAGTCATAGGCAGCATTCCTCCTCCTCCAAACACGGCGAGTTGAGTTGATGCCAAAGAGCTCGATTTTGGTCTCATCTGACCACAACACTTTCACCCAGTTCTCCTCTGAATCATTCAGATGTTCATTGGCGAACTTCAGATGGGCCTGTGCATGTGCTTTCTTGAGCAGGGGGACCTTGTGGGCACTGCAGTATTTCAGTCCTTCACAGCGTAGTGTGTTACCCATTGTTTTCTTGGTGACTATGGTCCCAGCTTCCTTGAGATCATTGACAAGATCCTCCCGTGTAGTTCTGGGCTGATTCCTCACCGTTCTCATGATCATTGAAACTCCACGAGGTGAGATCTTGCATGGAGCCCCAGACCGAGGGAGATTGACAGTTATTTTGTGTTTCTTCCATTTGCGAATAATCATACCAACTGTTGTCACTTCTCACCAAGCTGCTTGGCGATGGTCTTGTAGTCCATTCCAGCCTTGTGTAGGTCTACAATCTTGTCCTTGACATCCTTGGACAGCTCTTTGATCTTGACCATAGTGGAGAGTTTGGAATCTGATTGATTGATTGCTTCTGTGGACAGGTGCCTTTTATACAGGTAACAAATTGAGATTAGGACCAGTCCCTTTAAGAGAGTGCTCCTAATCTCAGCTCGTTACCTGTATAAAAGACACCTGGGAGCTAGAAATCTTGCTGATTGATAGGGGATCAAATACTTATTTCACTCATTAAAATGCAAATAAATTTATAACTTTTTTGAAATGCATTTTTCTTTTTTGAAATGCGTTTTTCTGGAGTTTCCTGATGTTTCACCTGAACCTTTAAAAAGAAAACGTCTCTAGGTTACGTATCTAACCATGGAACGAGACGCTGCATCGAAACACTTTGGGAACGCCATTAGCGTGACCACACTCTGAATCATGTGGGTAATCAGTCCAATGGATGGGCGAGACGTCACAGATGGGGTGACGTAGCGAACAGGAATCTTTAAAAGCATGTGTGGTGGAAACAGCAGCAGCTTCTAGTAGAGTGAGGGAAGCACTCGCAGGGTTGCCGGAAGTATGGCAGGGAGACACAGCATCTCATTCCCTCGAGGGACCATGGTTACATACGTAACCTAGAGATGTTCCCCTTCAGGAACTCGAGCTGCGTCAAAACGCTTTGGGAATGAGAATGCCCACACCGTCAGACTTTCAAGTCCTTGCCTAGTGTGTATGTACGTAGCATGTATGGAGGAACCAGGAGTGGTACAGATGTCAAGGTCATAGAACCTGACAAAAGTGAGTTGTGTAGACCAGCCCGCAGCATTACAGATATCCTGCATAGCCACACCCGACAGGAAGGCCTTGGAGGCCGCCACACTTCAGGCGGAGTGAGCCTTGACCCCCAAGGGCGAGGGGAGACCAGAGGACTCATAAGACATGGAGATGGTATCACTGATCCACCGACTGAGGGTCTGCTTAGTAGCAGGCAGGCCCCTCTTGGAAGGACTATAGCATACAAATAACTGGTCAGACTTCCTCCACATGGTAGCTCTGTGGACGTATGTGTCCAGTGCTCACACTGAGCACATACAATTAAGCTTCTGCTGGTCTGGGTCCCGGAAGGGAGGAGGACAGAAGGCCTGGAGTACGACGGGCCATGGCACAGAGGAGGGCACTTTAGGAACATACCCCGGCCTGGGGTACAGAAAAGCTTTGGCCAAACCAGGCGCAAAGTCTAAGAAGGAGGAGGCCACCGACAGGGCCTGCAAGTCTCTGATTCTCTTCAGCGATGAAATGGCTAATAAGAAGACAGTCTTAAGTGTCAGAACTCGATCTGAAATCTCCTCAAGCGGTTCGAACGGAGGTTTGCAGAGAGCCTCCAAAACCACAACCAGGTCCCACATGAGGACACAAGAGCGTACCGTTTTCCCACAGACTGACCACCAAGAGGGGCGAGGTAAGCAGCTATGGCCTTCAAGGTGGATTGGGTCAACCCTGTGGAGAATCAAGCCTGCAGGAACTCCAGCACTGAACCAAACGGACAGTTAACTGGTTCAAGCCAGTGATCTCCACACCAAGAAGTGAAAAGCCTCGTTGTTTCCTCGTTGAGGGAGCTCTGGATTGGAGGATGGTCTCAACAACCTCAGTTGAGAGACCAGAAGCTATGAGTTGTGCCTCAGGGGCCACACCCACAGCTTCCACAGCTCCGGGCGGGGGTCTATGATGGTGCCCCCCACCTGTGAGAGGAGATTCCTCCTGATGGGAATCTCCCATGGAGAGCCGTTGAGAAGGGAAATCAGGTCCGAGAACCATACTCAGCTCAGCCAGAATAGGGCTACTAGCAGCAGATGGACTCCGTCCCAGCACACTCCCTCCAGAACTCCGGGGAGCAGAGCAATCGGGGGGAAGGCGTACAGATGAAGCCTCGGCCAAGTCTGTACCATAGCATCTAGTCCGAGAGGAGCTGGATGAGTCAGAGAGAACCAGAGGAGACAGTGCGAGGTCTCCCAAGTCACAAACAGATCCACCTGAGCCTGGCCAAACATTCTACAAGTCTGACACACCAACATCGGGTGGAGTCTCCATTCCCCGGGCCTCGGCCCCTGCCTCGACAGGATGTCTGCTCCCTGATTGAGATGCCCAGGGATGTGAACTGCTCTCAGCGAGAGGAGTTTCCCTTGGGCCCACACAAGGATCTGGTGCGCCAGCCTGTAAAGGGGGCGCAAACTCAGACCTCCCTGGTGGTTGATGTAAGAGACCAAAGCTGTGTTGTCAGTGCGCACCAACACATGGTGGCCTCTTAGGTCCGGGAGGAAGTGTTTCAACGCTTGAAGCATGGCCAGCATCTCCAGGGAGTTGATGTGCCATGTGAGATGGCGGCCCCTCCACAGACTGGCTGGGTGGCCACTCATGAACGCTTCCCAACCGGTGAGAGACACGTCTGTTCGTTAGCATTATGCGACGACAAGGAGCTCCCAGCACCGGACCGTATGACAAGAGCCAAGGTTTCCTCCACATGTCTAAGGCATGAAAGCATCACTGCGTGACCTTGATCATGCAAAGCGGATTTCCCCTCGAGGAAAATCCTTGGTCTTGAGCCACCACTGTAGGTGTAGGTATCACGTTGAATGCAGCTGCCATCAGACCCAGCAGTTTTTGAAACTGCTTGACAGTGAGTGACCGGCCTTCTCTAACTCTCGTGACTGCAGTGAGGATCGACTCGATCCGAGCAGGAGACAGATGTGCCTGCATCGTGGTCGAATCCCACACCACGCCCAGATAAGTGGTCCTCTGTAATGGAGAAAGCACACTTCTCTTAGCGTTCAGTCTTAACCCCAGCTCTCTCATGTGGGCGAGAACGACATCTCGATGCTGAACCACCGTCTTCTCCCATTGAGCTAATATCAACCAATCGTTGATATAATTGAGTATGCGGATGCCCTGGAGTCGCAGTGGAGCCTAGAGTAGCATCCATACACTTCGTGAAAGTGCAGGGTGAGAGTGCAAGGCCGAACGGAAGAACTCGATATTGGTAAGCTTCGCCCCCAAACAGGAACTTCCTGTGTTGGAGAAGGATGGAGATATGGAAGTATGCGTCTTTTAGATCGATCGTGACAAACCAGTCCTCGGACCTGATCTGAGACATGACTTGTTTGAGTGTGAGCATCCTGAACTTCAGTCGCATGACTGAGCTGTTCAACTGGCACAGATCTAAACTGGGACGCGACCCTCCATCCTTCTTCAGAACAATGAAGTACCGGCTGTAGAACCCGGACTCTCTGTTGAGAGGAGGGGACACCTCGATGGCCTCCTTCCTCAAGAAAGTGTTTACTTCCTGTTCCAATACCGGAGCCTGCTCGGGACCCACCAGAGTGGGAATGATCCTGTTGAAATGAGGTGGAGGAGAACCGAATTGAATTCTGTAGCCTCTTTCTACAGTCTGCAGGACCCATTGTGAGATATTCGGCAGAAGTTTTCATGCTGCCAGAAAATCTACTAAGGGAATCAGTCTGTCAAGACTGATCTCCAGTGTAATAGGAGTGGCCAGTTCGGTGCCCTGAAGTGGAGGACTGGCAGGGAACGACCGAACTAGCCGCTCTGGAGACCTCCTTAGAGGCAGCGAGCCTCCCAGAGCCGCTACGTTTCCGGGCGGACACTGAGATGCGCGCTTGCTGGAGAGCGCTGTGCCCTGAAGCACCGGTGGTGGCAGGGTTAACAGCTTGGCCTCCTAAGGGCACTGAGGAGAGACGGGCACCGTGTGATGAGGTGTACACCACTCTTCCCCAGCGGGAGCTGCCCTCAGAAGCCCTGGGACACAGATATCAGGGCTTCTTGGTCAAAGACTTCTTAGCCAGTAGGGCGGTCCTCAGATCGGCCTTTCGACTTCAAAGTCTTCGACCGCAATCTTCACCATGACGCCCGGCCCCCACATGGGGGAGTACAGTTCACGACGCTCTGTTTCTGTACCTCTTTGTACGAGTAGCCAGCACATGGCTGTGACTGCTCCCATCCAGCAGTCCCAGGAGCTAGAGAGCAGCGAGGAACCGCTGAAATGCCGCCGCTTGTTTACAGCCCTCCTGAAACTTGTCAACAAAGGAGTTGACGGCGTCGCCGAACAAGCCAGAAGGCACAAGTAGGGCCATGAGGAGGAAGACCCTGTCCTTTTCTTTAATATCGGACAGGGCCAACCAAAGATGCCTCTCCACAGCCACTAAGGCTGCCATAGTCTCTTTCGTGATGCGGAGAGACAGATCAGTGGTCCGACAAAGCTCTTTAATATCGTCAGCTTTCACTTCCTTGCCCTCATCCAGCTCCTTTAGCAGGTCTGCTTGTTAAGCCTGTAGAACTGCCGTGGTGTGTGGCAAGCACCAGCCTGATATGCTGCCGTATACCCTTTGCCCACCAGCGCTGATGTAGTATAAAGCGGTTTGGTGGGCAGTGCCGGGGCTTTCAGGGACGATGCCACACCAGGAGACAGATAGCCCACAAGCGTCTGCTCAAGCGTCTAGGTTGCTCTTTATCGGTTCAGCCTGCTTCTTGGTGGGCCATTCAAGATTTAATTTGGCCACAGCAAGAGTAATCACCTCCACAAGCTCCACATACTGGGCGGAATGAGGGGATTAATCGACGCCCTCAACATCGACCTCCTGGGAGGACGATAGCTTGAGCGTCGAGCCCCGGGGTGAAGAAACCGCAGAGCGTGCTTCCGATCCCTGGGAGGGGGCACTGGATCTGGTGGTTGAGGAAGAAGAAAGGGACTCACCCATCTCCATTCCTTCCGCCAGATCCATTTGCGATCCCCACGACCGCTGTCGCCACTCTGCCTCGGCAGAAGCAGGGCCTGAGCCGTGAGGAACCCTGGCGAGGGCTTCCTCCTCAAAGAGAGCCCTCCGGGAGTGAAGCGTCCGCAGCGAGAGGCACTCAAGGCTCACTCAGAGTGCTTCGCTCCCAAGCAAACAACACAAAGCCTAAACTGATGTTTGCTTTTATCATCGCCCCTCTTATGTTTGACTGACTTGTCTTTTGACTTTGGCATGTCGTTAAAGATATCAACAGACAACAGTAAATAAGACATACACACACAGAGTGCTTCGCTGAATGACAGAAGCTGCCGCTGTTTCCAAAGCTTCCTGGTCACTACGTCACCCCATCCGTGATGTATTGCCCATCCATTGGACTGATTACACACGTGATTCAGAGCATGGTCATGCTGAAGGCATTCCCGAAGCGTTTCGATGCAGCTCGAGTTCCTGAAAGGGAAACCCATTTCAGCACTGACATGACATTAATTTGACTTTGCCAGGTTACGAAGGAATGCAACAAATGAATGCAAGGAAAACTAAAATCATTTTAAACAGTCACGTTGCCCTGTCCTTCTAACGTAAAAAATGCATTTCAAAATGGTGTGGTCTGGACAGACCTTTAAGTCAAAATGTGTACTGTATATATTGTGTATTGTGAAATTATGTTGCTTTTTTTTCTCAACATTTTTAAAGTTTATTTTATCCAAAAAAAAATAAAATAAAATAATTTAATCAATTACTTACCCTCATGTTGTTCCAAACTCCTAAAAAAATCATTTATATTCAGACAACAAAGGATTTATTTTTATTTATTTATTTATTTATTTATTATAAATTTTGCCCATCCATTGAAAGTCCACACAAGTGCATGGTAAATAGAAACTCAATTTTAAACATGCTACTTTGAAACAAAACACTGGTTCTCATACAGCTTTTGTGTTTACATTTTAAGTGCCCCAAGAATAAGTACTTACAGTATCATATGTGAATAAAAGCCTTAATTATATGTGTGGACTTGGAATAAATTGCTGGGTACATATGGATTAGTTTTAAGATGCATGTATGATCTTTATGGATCCGCAAAATGTTGGTTACATGGACTTTGAAATGGAGGACAAAAAAAAAAAAAAGAAAAAAAAAATGTGTTCCAAAGATGAATAAAAGTCTTATGGGATTGGAACAACATAAGGTAAGTACGTGATAGAGTTGTTTTTGTTGTTGTTTGTTTTTCTTATGCTGGAGGTTTCACGAATTCCAGAAAAGCAAGCTAGAAGTCAACACTGTTCATTTCAGCCTGCAACAGATACATCAATCAATCAATCAATTTCAATGCAACAGTGTTTGAAAAATTTACTTTGCAGAAGAATTATCTCATGTTGAATGAAACTTACCCTGTAATCGTGAATAATATTTTCAGATTCAGAAATCCAGCTAGCAATAAGTATTCTAAATACGCCGTTGTGATTACAAACGCCGTAAAATACGCGCGAAAATACGTCAATGACGCCGTATCTGACGGCGTTTTAGTGTGCATGAAAAGCGCGCTTTTTACGCCGTTCATATTGCCATATGACGGTGTAAAAAACGCCATTTTAGTTGCACAGAGCGCGCGTCATTTACGGCGTTTTCCTTATAGTATAATGAGCCACGCCCACTGATTTCCACAGCCAGTAATATTGAACTGTTCTCACCCAATCAATGATGAACAGAACCAGACCAGACTAATTCACCACGGATCGTTTTAGCGGAAGAAGTGCCTGTGAACTGATAGGAAATATTTATGTACAAAGTCACTTTATCTCATTGAACATAGGCCGATTCCACGTCTTTATCCTACTTTAATTGTTAATTACATGGACAGCATTTTAGCATACCAACCCCATCTGCATGCGATTGTCTGCGCTGCTGTCGCCACAGTCCTGACATAAACCAGCATTTGCATGCTGCTGTAGTTATAAAAATACACGGTTTTAAACGTATTTTAATATTTTTATTGTAGCGTCATGTTTAGGATTAATCTCCAATCTGTCTATAATATGCTATCCAATAACTGCACTCAGACCCAGAGGATATGAGTCATTGATGATCAGATCAAAGAGTTATTTTTCAATAATACCGACTCTGGGCTTGGAATACTATTTCTTTATTTGAATGACTCGATAAAGAGAAATGACAAACGGTTTGATTTTATCATTATTATTATTATTATTATTATTATTAATAACGGAAAAACGAAAATTAAGCTAGATCATTCGTATTTTTTGTTCGTGGATAAAAAATTAGCTTATGCATTTTATTATGATGATTAATAATAATAATAATAATAATAATATAGGCCTATAATGATAATAATAATAATAATAATACTAAAATTAAACCGTTTGTCATTTTATTTCTTTTTAAGTAAAATCTAACTATCAAAAATGTTCGTATTTCGATTTGGTGTTAAATCTCAAACTAAAATCATTCAAATAAAGAAATATTCCAAGGCCCATTTATTCAAAATAACTGCTTTGATATGATCTTAAACAAGACAGATTAATATTATTAAACATACCGCTACAATAAAAACCATTACATTAAAATACATTTAAAACAGTGCATTTCTATGATGCAGTAACTTCAGCAGCGTGCAGATGCTTGTTTATATCAGGACTGTGGTGACAGCAGCGCGGACAGTCGCTTATAATCTAACCATTGCCTAAATCACTGGTGAAGCAATGCGTCACCGTAATTGATTGATTTTCAATCTTTTTTTTTTTTTTTTTTTGGTCAGCCGACACCCTTTGGCCTAAATTATTTACTTGAAGGACCTCCTGAGATTTTAAGTAAATATTTCAGTAATTTAAAATGTGCTGGAATTAAAAAATTACTCGTACACACACTGAAATCATTTCACCAAGTTTTATGTCGAAAACCAATGGATTTTAAACAAACAGAAAATATTGGTTCATCTGATCTTGCTCAAAGTCGCAGGTATAGACAAACACAATGTGCTTATGTAAACAAACAATTTTAATCTTTTATGTCTTAATCACTGTTCTGCAAAAAAATGTATGGAAACTCAGTGTTGCCATTACCTGGGAAACTTGCAAATGTTTTGTTTCATGTTGAGTTTCATGAATCTGTTGTTTGTTCCTTCATATTCTGCGTATTTGAACACTTTACAACACCTTAAAAACATACAGTCACTCACTGTTTTAATGTGCTCAAATATGGAGGAGTTTTCTGAAGAAAAAAAACTGCCCAGAACAAATACTCGTGAAACTAGTCACAAAACAGAGTAGTTGTGGGTTTTCCAGGTATCAGCAACAAGGTAGTCATTTATTGAGTTGACATTTTCAGCAGCACAGTGGGTTTACATTCTTTTACTTTTATTTATTACTATAATTTTTTTTTTTTTTTTTTTGCAAACAACCTGAATCTTTTTTACTTTTTTAACAGATCTGTTAAACAATTTGCTGCAAGATTTAAGTGGATTTCATGGCCAAAGAATAAATAAGTCTTAACACACTTGTATGGGAACTAGGAGCTTTTTATTTTAACAACATTAAAAGTTTAGATTCCCAATGACACTCATGAACATAAATCAACATGACAGTATCTTGCAATATTTTACATCATAATACAATGGCAATCAAAAGAGTTCAATAGTTATGTGACAATTATTGAGGTCCAAACATATGGGGGTGGAGTTGGGGTGTGGAAACATTTGACAAAGGTTTTGTGGGTGATTTGGACAGTTGTTTTGGTATCACAAACATGAAGGGGGAAAACACAAAAAGAATAAAAAACAAAGAAAAACAAAACAGCATGTGATTGTACAACACTCTCTTCCACACTCAATAACCATGGCCGAGGTGTCCTTGAGCAAGGTACTGAACCCCAACTGCTCCCTGGGTGCTGCAGCAAAAATGGCTGCCCACTGCTCTGTGTGCATGCGTGTGTGTGTGTGTGTGTGTGTGTGTGTGTGTGTGTGTGTGTGTGTGTACATACGTACATACTTGGATGGGTTAAATGCAGAGCACAAAGTCAGAGTATGGGATATCATACTTGGCCACACATCACTTCACTTTTTCACCTTCCAACATAGTTGTGTAAGAAATAAAAAGATACATACTGCATTACTTACACCTGGTTTCACACACAGGGCTTAGACTAAGCCAGGATTAGGCCATAGTTCAATTAGGACATTTATGTAGCTTTTATTAACATAAAAAAATAAATAAATAAATAAATAAATAAAAACACAACAACAACAACAACAACAACAAAACACTACTGGTGTGCATCTTGAGACAAAACAATGGCACTGACATAATTTAAGAACAGTCAGTGCAAGTTTTTCAGTTAAAACAGCTCAAACATGCATTTTAGTCAGGGACTAAGCTGAAGCCTTTTCTGTGAAACCAGGGGTTAGTGTTAAAAGAACTGTTGCCAAGTATATACCATACCAGTATTTACTTAAATCCAAACAGCAAATTTTTTATATAAATGGAACATATGAAGAGCCCAGAGGTACATTTCATTGTCTACGTCCAATATACCTTCACTCTCCAGGAAATGGAAGTTTGTGTAGTAAACATTAGTCAGTCCCTGCCACGTCACCCCAGAGCCTCTCAATTCTTCGGTCATGAGTGCTCCTGCCTCTTCCAGATCCCCTGAAAATGTTCATAACACAGAAAGCATTGTCTTCTCCTCTATGATCCGTCCTATCCCTAGAAGGCACTCCACATCTGGCCACGGCGTTTAATAAGAAGCAATGCATTACAATACTGCTGTGGTTGTTGGTGAAGGCATGGAGGAAGACTATAAGATGGCTGCAGCTATTGATACCCTCATGAATGACAATTCTCCATCTAAACCAAAACAAACAAATGATTGAGAGACATTAGACAAACAAAACACAATTGTACAGTACTTGTTTAATGTCTCATGCTTATATATATATATATATATATATATATATATATATATATATATAGCCAAATATATTAATATTGTAGAATTTTACTATAATTATAAAAAAAAGATAAAATTCTACTGTAATATTTTAAAATGTCATTTATTGCTGTGATGCAAAGTTGAATTTTCAGCTTCATTACTACAGTCTTCAGTGTCACATGATCTGTCAGAAATAATTCTAATATTCTAATTCTAATAATTATTCTTCAGCATAATTATTAAGTCGCACAACCGTTTTCAACATGGATAATAAAAAATATATATATATTTGAGTACACAGCATATTAGAATGATTTTTTTTATGAATTATGTGGAGGGCATAGAGACATCATTAAAAACAATTAAAATTCATATTGTTCTAAACATTTGAACTGTACATCTAAAAAACTATAATAATTATAAGCGGCATAACATATACTATTTAAAAAAAAAAAAAAAAAAAAAACTATTGCTGCGTAACCCGTGTATATCTACCTCATCAATTTATGGTTGCCAGTTTGCCATCAAGGTGCCACAGGGTGTTCGGTCCAGTGACACTGTAGAGTCTTCTCTGTGGTCTTTTGGGATATTGCCCAAGGGTCAATTCAAACTAAACTCCTCTGCACTGTTTCTCTGGACCCAAACACCATCTGCCAGTAACTGTGCCCTCACAGCCTCAGATCCAAGCTGGTCATTCCCCAGCCATGAAGTCAGCAACCATTTCATCGAGCGCAGCATCTCTTATGTCGGAATATGACACGGAACCACTCAAACTGAACTCCCTGGAACAAACATATGCAAACATAATGACTGTTAATTTTCAATATATAATTCATATTAATGCAGAAACAATTATACACTACCACTCAAATGGATTAATGATGCTGAAAATTCAACTCGGAATCACAGGAATAAAATTACATTTAATATATTCCAGGGATAGGGAACATCGGTCCTGGAGTGCCGGTGTCCTGCAAAGTTCCGTTCCAACCCTAATCAAACATACCTGAACAAGCTAATCAAGGTCTTCATGATCACTAACCCTGCGACCCAATGTGCATACTATCCACCCTATCTGCCCTATATAGTATTGAAAATTACTACTATCACACAGAATTTAGGATGGATAGTATGCACATTGGGACACAGGCTTAGGCTACAGGCAGGTGAGGATTTTTCAGGGTTGGAGCTACTCCAGGACTGATGTTGCCTATCCCTGAAACATTTAAATAGAAGTGTTATTTCATGTTGTAATACTTAAGAATATTACTGTTTTTACAGCATTTTTACAGTATCAAATAGATGTAGCCGTGGTGAGAAGAAAAAAACTTCATTAAAAATATTTTTTAAAAAGTACAGTTCACCCAAAAATAAAAATTCCATCATTATTTACTAACCCCCCAGGTCATCCATAATGTATAACAGTGGTTCCCAACGACATTCCCAGAGCCCACACCCTTTTCAGGTTTTGGAGTCGCTTAAGGGGCTGAATCAGTTGTGTTTTATTAAAAGAAACATGCAAGATGTGCCGTGTTGGTCTATACTGAGCCCTGTTCACTTGCATTAATAAAATCCTGGAATGTGTACCTCAAAAACAGGGGTTCTCAACTCTGGCCCTTAAAGACATTGATTAGCTTGTTCAGGTGTGTCTGATTAGGATTTTTAATGTTTCACACACCTTGTTGTCTATGCACTCTGTCATTGTTAGTGACTTCTGCTATATACTCCACCATAGTCACGGAGTAACTGATCAGCTGCTGGTACAGTAATCAGCCGCCCTCTTGCTCATTCAAGGCTTCTTTGCAATGTCTCCAATCTAAAACCAAAAGATGATGTTAAAAATAAGCAATGGAGGTGCTAAAATATTAATACCATTTTATACTAGATCCTTTTAAAAACACGAAACAAATACACAGTTTTAAGATTCAAAATATGTTATTTGATGTTACAAAACGCTTATCTAGCACCCCTAATCAAACCGATCATATGGAGAATATTCGACTATTAAGATTGATATCACAAAAATAGAATATTTCAAATATGAAGTTAACAAGCATTACATTATAATCCTTCGGAATAATAGTAATTTTACGAGAGTTTAAAGACAAGGTTTTAAGCAATCACTAATGTCATCCCAGCAAACATTGGTCCGACGGCAACGTCGTGTCCCTGGCCAAAAATAGTCGTGGTAGGAAGACATAAATATGTAAAAATATGTAACACAGAGCATTTCCTAAAAATGCATCCAGATACGTTTGTACATGTCTATAGTTGCCTGGGGTTGCATGTATAATTGTTACTTTGACTTTTAGCTACGTGTAGTTCAATATATACTTTGTTGCGATTCAGTTGTGAGACGACGTCCAGGTGACGTCTTTTACACGTGCATTTATAGTCCATCATGACCCTCTATGAAATCCTTATGAAATATGCAAAAACAATTGTGCTTACACCTTGGTTAATACTGCAAAAATTAATTTAAGTGCCCCAAGTAGTTTTTAAGAGGTTGTGAATAGACGTCCACTGACGTCCTTTACACGTCTAGTCAAGCACCCACACAAAAAAATAAATAAATAAATAAAATAAAAACACGGAAATCTTTATATTAAAAAACCACGACAGTTTGCATATACATCTTGTTTAATGTAATATTATATTCACAAAGTGCCCTGTGTGGTTAACCCTTAGGAAAATTAACCATGGTTTTTTTTTTTTTTTTTTGTAGTAACCATGGTTTAACTGTGGTTTTTGTCGTAAAACCATAGTAACTACGTAATAACCATGGTTTTACTACAGTTACCATAGTTAAACTATGGTCTTTGTAGTAAAACCATAGTAACTACGTAATAAACCATGGTTTAACCATGGTTTTTATAGTAAAACCATAGTAACTACAAAATAACCATGGTTTTACTACAGTTACCATAGTTAAACTATGGTCTTTGAAGTAAAACCATAGTAACTACGTAATAAACCATGGTTTAACCATGGTTTTTATAGTAAAACCATAGTAACTACAAAATAACCATGGTTTTACTACAGTTACCATAGTTAAAGTATGGTTTTTGTAGTAAAACCATAGTAACTACAAAAGAACCATGGTTTTACTACAAAAACCATGGTTTATCAGTGGTTTTTGTAGTAAAACCATAGTAACTGTAAAATGAACCATGGTTTTTGTAACCATAGTAACTACGAAATTAACAATGGTTTTAATGCAACCATGTAACAATGATGTATCTATATATGTATCTAATTTTTAGACTTTTAATGGTTCTTCACAGTCAACATGTTGTAAATATTTTTTTTTCTGGAAAGTGAGATCAAGTGAGCTAAATTGTCCTGCCTGGTTCAGAACTCATTCCATACTCATTTTCTATTAGTTGTGTTCAATTATATTGCAATATAAAGTATTGATTTTGAGTAGCGTTGTGGTTTATTAGGCAAATTTTAAAAAGACCAGTAGATCAGCTTAACAGCTTTAACAAAAGCAAAGTTTAGTATAAAAAATACTGCAATCGTGTTTTAAAATGAAATAAAAAGGCTGAGTGATACAAAATCTTAAAATAAAAAGTGCCATTTTGTCCCACTATCATACATTTTGCACCTATGAATTGGTCATAGAACTACAAAATGAGTTTCAAGTTCAAGATTTAATAAAGATTTAATGTGATTTTAAGAGGTTTGTTTATGTGAATGCTGCGTGACTGTGACATGTTTTAATAGGCATGAATGCTGAATACTGGAGTCTCATTTAGGGATGGGCGATATCTCTTATTTTATTTTCGATCCGATGCCGATATTTTCATGCCCAGTATCGTCGATATCAATACCGATACCTCTAAACTAAACTGATCTTTTAAATTATTAAAAGAATATAATCAGTAATTATACTCACTTAATATTAGATTTTAAAGCAATGTATTTTTAACATTTCATAGGCCATTTTTGTTTACACTGTCAGAAATAAAATATACTATAATTGTATTTTAGCCCTTTACAGGGGCAGTAACCTCAAAGGTGCAACTACACCCCTAAAAGGGAGCATAGTAGTACCATACAAGTATGAATGCTTTAAGGGTAGATAAGTTACAAAGGTGCACCTTTGAGGGTACCTCATGAAAATTAAACATAGTACTAAAATGTGTTATTATTACCATGGTAAATTTGTGGTTACTGCAGTTTTACTACAAATACTGTGGTTACTGTAATAAAACCATGGTTAAGTTTTGTAAAAGGCTGCCAGGCTGTTGTACCCCTAAAGGTGAAACTTTAGGATATTTTTTTTTTTCTGACAGATTTACTAACAGCAATTACAGAACATAACACAATCCATTTGAACTTTTAAAAACCAGTTTAAATAAATTTACTTGCACAAAATTCAAATAAATATTACACGTACACAAAAGTTTGGGGTCAGTAAGATGTTTTTTAATAAATCTCATGCTCATTAAGGCTGCATTTATTTGAACAAAAATACAGTAAAAACTGCAATATTGTGAAATATAACAATTAAAAGTAACTATTTTCTATTTTAATATATTTTAAAAATGTAATTTAAAATGCATCTGTGATCAAAGCTGAATTTTCAGCATCATTACTCCAGTCTTAAATGTCACATGATCCTTCAGAAATAATTCTAATATCATTTGCTGCTCGAGAAACATTTCTGATTATTATTGCTGCCTCATATTTGTGTGGAAACCGCGATGTGTTTTTCAGAATTAATTTTATATATAGTAACAATGTTATGTAATGTAATGTAAAAATGTGACAATGGTTTCTTAAGATCTACTTATGCTTCTGATGCTTTTGGGAAGCGCAGCCCTATTTGAACAAGCACTGTGAGCCATGCGTCAGCAGCGAACGCTGTCTGTGATTGATTGGTTCTGTCTTTCAGCATTTGCGTGTGTTCCGATGAGCAGGAGAAATGGTTCTATCCAACACAATTATTCGCTAATATAGTCTATTTTTAAGCATATTTTATGCACCGAATTTCTTGATAAATAAATAAAATTAATGGTTAAAAAATGCACTTTAGAATCGATATTTTTTATGTGAGGATCGATCCTTTCAATACTTAAGGATCGATCCGCGCATCTCTAGTCTCATTCAAACGCTGCAGCGGGGGGAGTTGCCATGGAAACGGGACGACAACACCAACTAACAAGCCGTAAACATCATTCGCTGCTGTTTTCATTGCTTTCAAGTGAGTTTAGTCCCTAAAATCACACAAATATCAACTGTTCCAGACACTTTCTTACATGTAACTGACATGTTTCTGTTGAACATTTACTTCACAGAAATGTTTTACAGTCTTCGAAAAAGTCCATTAGCATCTCAACTGTTTTCAGACGAATATAGGCTAACTCTGAAGCTTGAGCTCTTGTTTATGAAAGTGTGGGCTTTTAATCACATTTTTGTGTGTAGATGAGAGATTTTGATAGCTTTGTAAAGGGTTTTCTGTCAGTTTGTCAGTGGTTTATTGGAAGTTGTCTAACTTATTTAGCCTAAAATATGTGCTGTATACTGTTAATCGGTGAATGAGCACGAATTAAATGAATCTAACGTTAACGTTATTTCAAATGTGCTTTGATCTTTCATGGTAAACAAATATTGCTAAAAAAAAAAAATGTTCTGTGGTTTCAGGAGTGATAATATAATCTTTCTACAAAAGAAGAGAAGCTCCAAGATTTCAAAATTTGTGAAGGGAGCTGCTGACAGAAATGCAGGAAACACAGGTGAGTAACGTATAGAAGAAATTAAATACACTCATATGCATTTTTTTCACAACATGTTTTCTTATATCACCATGCATCTGTTATATTACAGTTCATTATAGGAAGGATGACATCCAAACCTGAGTGACACAAACCTAAAAACATGAACGTTAATTCTTTTAATTTAAATAATTGTTTTTGTGTGTGTGTTTATATGTGCATGTTATATATATATATATATATATATATATATATATATATACATATATATACATATATATATATATATATATACATATATATACATATATATACATATATATATATATATATATGTACACACACACATACACAGGTGCATCTCAATAAATTAGAATGTCGTGGAAAAGTTGTGTGAAACTCAAATTGTGAAACTCGTGTATTAAATAAATTCAGTGCACACAGACTGAAGTAGTTTAAATCTTTGATTCTTTTAATTGTGATGATTTTGGCTCACATTTAACAAAAACCCACCAATTCACTATCTCAACAAATTAGAATACTTCATAAGACCAATTAAAAAAAAAAAAATTTTTAGTGAATTGTTGGCCTTCTGAAAAGTATGTTAATTTACTGTATATGTACTCAATACTTGGTAGGGGCTCCTTTTGCTTTAATTACTGCCTCAATTCGGCGTGGCATGGAGGTGATCAGTTTGTGGCACTGCTGAGGTGGTATGGAAGCCCGGGTTTCTTTGGCCTTCAGCTCATCTGCATTTTTTGGTCTCGTTTCTCATTTTCCTCTTGACAATACCCCATAGAGAATCTATGGGGTTCAGGTTCGGTGAGTTTGCTGGCCAGTCAAGCACACCAACACTATGGTCATTTAAACAACTTTTGGTGCTTTTGGCAGTGTGGGCAGGTGCCAAATCCTGCTGGAAAATGAAATCAGCATCTTTAAAAAGCTGGTCAGCAGAAGGAAGCATGAAGTGCTCCAAAATTTCTTGGTAAACAGGTGCAGTGACTTTGGTTTTCAAAAAACACAATGGACCAACACCAGCAGATGACATTGCACCCCAAATCATCACAGCCTGTGGAAACTTAACTCTGGACTTCAAGCAACTTGGGCTATGAGCTTCTCCACCCTTCCTCCAGACTCTAGGACCTTGGTTTCCAAATGAAATACAAAACTTGCTCTCATCTGAAAAGAGGACTTTGGACCACTGGGCAACAGTCCAGTTCTTCTTCTCCTTAGCCCAGGTAAGACGCCTCTGATGTTGTCTGTGGTTCAGGAGTGGCTTAACAAGAGGAATACGACAACTGTAGCCAAATTCCTTGACACGTCTGTGTGTGGTGGCTCTTGATGCCTTGACCCCAGCCTCAGTCCATTCCTTGTGAAGCACCCAAATTCTTGAATTGATTTTGCTTGACAATCCTCATAAGGCTACGGTTCTCTCGGTTGGTTGTGCATCTTTTTCTTCCACACTTTTTCCTTCCACTCAACTTTCTGTTAACATGCTTGTATACAGCACTCTGTGAACAGCCAGCTTCTTTGGCAATGAATGTTTGTGTCTTACCCTCCTTGTGAAGGGTGTCAATTATTGTCTTCTGGACAACTGTCAGATCAGCAGTCTTCCCTATGATTGTGTAGCCTAGTGAACCAAACTGAGAGACCATTTTGAAAGCTCAGGAAACCTTTGCAGGTGTTTTGAGTTGATTAGCTGATTGGCATGTCACCATATTCTAATGTGTTGAGATAGTGAATTGGTGGGTTTTTGTTAAATGTGAGCCAAAATCATCACAATTAAAAGAACCAAAGACTTAAACTACTTCAGTCTGTGTGCATTGAATTTATTTAAAACACGAGTTTCACAATTTGAGTTGAATTACTGAAATAAATTAACTTTTCCACGACATTCTAATTTCTTTCATTTTCCAATGAAAGAAACTTTTTTACCTTTATTGATATTGTAATCAAGGTTGTTAGTGTGACCTTGATGCACACTATGGACTGCACACAACTGCCAGTGTTGGGCTTGTGTTTACATGTTTACATGTTTACAAAATTAGGCCTGCAACAGCTAATCGATAATGAAAATAATCTAATAATAATAATAATAATAATAATTATTATTATTAATGCATCAAAACAAACAGACCACTCATAATTCTGACTAAAATACACATTGTGCTAAAATATTTTTTTGTTAGAAATTAAGTGTAGGCTTAAAACCCTACATGTAACACAAGTAATCATTAATGAGAGCAGTAACAGTAAAGGCATTATTGTTGGAATTGTCCAGTAATATAGTATATTACTCTGTTCAGACGAATGATTTTGTTTGTTCCTCATACCTCTTACAAGTTAAAATTTTGTGTTTTTGTTTAAGTTGTTTTAAATTCTGTTTTAAAATAGCAAGCAATCTGCTGTTTTTAGGTTTAGAATGTAATGTTTGTATTTTAACATGTTAATGCTTATAATGTACAGCAGAGCCTACATGGATACATTCATTATATTTGTTTTCATAGGCAGGATGTGAAATGACATTGTTTAAAATAATGGATTAAAATTATTTTAATTAAAAAATAATGTATATTTTTTTTGTCATCCAATTAATTAAAAAAAAATAAATAAATAAAAATAAAATAAATCTACAGATAAATTGATTATCAAAAAAATTGTTAGTTGCAGGCAGCCCTACATAGGATATTGTAAAGGAGGTAGGTGGTATAATGCTGTGTGTGTGTGCACGAAGTCATGTTTATTTGTACAACATGTAATTAATTTCTATAGAGATAATACATTATTACAGTGAAACAATTTGCTATTTTTATTTTGTAAATTAGCAGAAAACCATCTCAACCACTGCTGTGCTTTATCACCATTATTAAAAAGTTTTAGTTAATAGTTCTGAATCATTTTGTCATGTGAGAACAATTGCAAAAGTTCATATTTTCTTTCAGATGATGTAACTGCTGTAATAAAGCCTGTATCAGAGAATAGTAACTTGCCATTCTGTTTTTATTTTGTAGATGTTTGTTGAATAACTAGGTTTATAGCCATAGCCGTGACAGGGCAGGATGAGAGTTCAGGGACAGCCCTTCTGGCTGCAACAGTACAGGCAAAGAGTTCACAGACGGCCTCCATAGCCGTGACAGTGCAGGACGAGAGTTCAGGGACAGCCCTTCTGGCTGCGACAGGACAGGCAAAGAGTTCGTGAGTGGATACCACTGACACCTCCGAAGGTTCTGCAGCGGTTGCCGCCACCTCTGGAGGTTCTACAGTGGTAACCGTCTCCTTGACTTTGACACGACAGGCTGAGAGTACATTGCTGGGTGCCACCACCATAAAAGGAGCTGAAGCGAGCACCGCCACTTCAGGAGGTTCTGCAGCATGTGCCGCCACCTCAGGAGAAGCTGCAGCGGGTGTCATCACCTGGGACAGTTCTGTAGTGGTGTACGCAGCCCAAATGCAACAAAGCGATTCCCATCAGGGGAAGCGCTTCGGACAGGGGAATTGGAGCAGGAACAGGAGGGTTAAAGTGAGCTGGTTTGGGGATACTAGCAGTGCGTGCTGACACCAGCAGTGGATCCCTCACACTGGACACCAGACTAGGATAGTGAAGAACTGACCTTGAATCTCTGGGTGTGGCAGACAGGACGTGACAAGACTTAGGATGATCAGCTGAGACATGATAAGATTCTGGCAGATCAGCAGAGATGTGAAGAGACTCTGGAAGGTCGGCGGAGATGTGTAGAGACTCGCGACGATCAGTTGAGACATGACTTGACTCGTGAAGATTAACTGTGACTGGGCTTGACTCTGGATGATTAGTTGTGATGTGGTGTGACTCGTGACGATCAAAGGTGACTTGACTAGACTCACAATGATCAACTACGATCTGACTGGATTCACAAAGATCGACTATAACTTGATTAGGCTTTTTAACATCAACTGTGACTTGACTTGGCTCTTTAACATCAACTATGACTCGATTTGGCTCATTACTGGCAGCAATGACATGACGGGGTGTTGTTGTGGCCGCCATTTTGTGAACGGGCTCCGGTGTCGCCGCCATTTTGTGAGCACGATCTGGTGCGTTTGCATCTGCCATTTCAGTCACAGACGCGTTCCTCTTCCGCGACACCCACAGTAAACAAAGAGTCAGCACACAGCAAAGCATAGTCCATAAAGTCCTTTAAACTACAATTAAACTTCCCTTTGGGTAAACATGACTTAATGGGCTCATTTAATCCAAAACGAAAAATGTCTTTTAATACGACCTCATCAAAGGGTACCCTGTAAGTTATCTCACAGAATTGAGTGACGTACTCCTCAATAGATGAACTCCCTTGTCTCAGGTCGAGCAGCTGGTCGAATGGATCCATACCTGGCCAGGGTTCCTTAGAAAAGCCGCTGGATCCTCGTGAGGCCGAGTATTCTGTAACGGAGCAAACAAGACGTGAGACGTGCGGATCCATGTGCAAAGCTCTTATATACAGTGACGTGGTCAGAACACAGGCAGGGTCAAACAACAGCAAATAGGTATGACATGGGCAAGACACAGAGTAATCCTAGGACAAGCGTGGGTCGACGATCGGCGAACAGTATCCAACAGGGTAAGGCAGAGAGATAATCCAGGTACAAGAGCAAAAGTCCAGGCAGGGCATAAACAGAGTCTGAACAGTGAGACAAGGGTAAATACAGGGAACACAGACTAGAAAACAACAAACAGGTTCCGTATCACAGCTAACACTAGGGGAGTGATAAACACAGGACAACACTGGAACTGAACAGAAACACAGAATGGCACGGTAAGGCAGTTAGCGCTAGAAGAGAGCTATACGCAGATCAGTACTCGGCAACTAGATCAGGATCTGAGAGTGCTTTATGTAGTGTATGTAATAGCTCTTAGGTGAGCGTGTGATTGGTGACAGCTGTGTGATCAGTGCAATCAGCTGAGTGATCAGTGCAATCAGCTGTGAGTGTGTGTGTGTGTGTGTGTGTGTCGTCAGTGCAATGGATGATGGGTATTGTAGTTCGTGGGTGACATGCAACAGTAGTGTAGTGCAAGAGTCAATGTGGTGGAAGGGCGACCTCTGATGGTGAATGGACGGAAGACCATGAACCGGATTCGTGACAGTATCAGAACCATGGTTTTTTAAAACCATGGTTCGCACCAAAAACCACGGTTACTACAGTCATGGTTAACCACAGTTTTACTATAGTAAAACCATGGTTAATTTTTGTAAAGGTGGATCCAGAATCTCCTGTCAGTAGTCAAAAACTGCCTTTATTTCTGGACATTTTATTATTGTTAAAGTGCCCCAATTATGGGTTAGGAAAGATCATGATTATGTTTTGGGAGTCCTCATCAACAGGTCGACATGCATGCAAGGTCAAAAAACATTTTCATTGTCTTATAATATGCATTTATTTTTACCGTATTTGCTCAACGACTCCCAAACGATTCGTTCAACGACTCATTTTTCCAAACCCCTCCTTTGCGTGACGCTATTCTGCGGTGATTGGTCTGATGACCCAGTCTGTTGTGATTGGTCTACCGCGTGCAGCGCATGTCAATAAAGGAACGCCCATCAACAATACTGGATTACGGTTTATCAAATGTTGAAGATTTTATAGTTTATGAACAGATAACATGGCTTTAATTTTGCCTTATCAATTCGAGCCCGAGTCCGACGAGGAAGCGTCCAGAATTGTTGATGAAGCAGAAAGTCAAGCGCAAACACGACTGGATCAGGACGTTTCTCAGTGGTAAGTGTCAATATTGTTTATGGCACTTTATTTGATGTATACGCGTGACAGTCCAATTAGTTTACGAATTTATTTAGGTGCACGTGTGGGAACTGTATCAAAATTACAAGCGAGGCTGAAAACCTTTGCTGCAAAGAAGTACGACAGGTAGAGAATTGTTTCTGCAATACTTCTGGTTTTGACGCTTAGTACATGTAATGTATGAAAATGGAATGGAACGCTATGGAATAAAAGCACAATCCTAACCTGAGTTGTATTTTTTTTATTTTATTTTATTTTTTTTACACAAATATATACATATTATGTATATACACTTTATTATTATAGCAACTTGTTCTGGATAGTTTTGATGCATATTTTTTCACTTTAGGTTACAAGAAGAATGAAACAGATTCCAGTCCCACCTACATGCGTGGTACTCCATCCAGGCTTTGAATCAAACTGTCTAAATCCATAATCTCTGCAGAACATCTACGACATCTATAAAAGCGACTACGGCCGTATAAGAGGCAGAACATCAGAGGAGTAAGTCTAGTCTGATAAACCATACCAGTAATCAAATTAATATCACAATCATTTTTTAATGGCATAACTAGAACAAGTAAATGATGAAATATGAATAAGATATGTAACTCAAATAATTTACAAACTCAAACTCTGTACATGTTTTATTTGGTCACAGACTTAAAGGTTTGTCTTAATTAATTTTAGGCAGTTCTGCCATCTTGCATACCGCAGCTTTGTGAGCTGGTGCTGGGGCTACTTGGGTCGGAGTGTCCGTGTTGTCATTCTATCTAGCGTTGTCACACGGATACACTGGGAGGTTCCAGAGCCGGCTGGTCATTATGTTGGCTTCCGACCACCTCTTGACTGAATCTTGAAACATGATGGGCAATCGCTTCCTCCTTTGACGGTCTGTCATACTCTGCACAAAGGGGTGTGGGAATGGGGATTGCCTTCATTTCATCCACAAATGGAGAGGGGTCCATAATAACTTCGTCAAAGACTAGCTTCAGTAGCTCGTCAACATAATCTGTAAGAAAATAAGGGACATTACCAATTACTTGTTATATATGTAATATATTATTTTATTTATTTATTTGTTTGAATAAATCTGTTTTATTACTATATGTCGGGTCCGTTTTTAATGCCCGTGCTGTGCATTCCCCTTTTTTGGATTTCGGGAACACCATTTTGTACACCACCTGTCCTGTTGATGTTGTGGCTTGCTCTCTGTTTGCGTTTTCGTTATAATGAAGAACAGCAAGGTAGAGTCTACAAGAACAAAACAGATAGTACATGACAGCCGCACTACAATATGTTTTTATAATTTTCTTTAAAGCTGTATTACCGGCACAACATTCCCATGAAAGGGAACACTACATTTTTAGGTGTAAAACGTAGAATTAGGCTGTGGAATGCCTCCAGGGAAGATGTCTGAAAATCATGACTGAGCTTCTCCACATCCTTCAGCACTCTCTTGTTGCACAGTACTTTCTCAATTTTGTGGATAGCCAGTGACCCTACATAATTACAAACTATTGTCAGTAATAGTAAAACTTGCTTTTCAAGAAAGTAACTCATCAATTTATTCAATAATAAATGTTGGATGTAATATGAAATAGACAATACTTTACTCAAAAAATGTAACAGAGACAATTTTTTTTATTACAAGTACCTCGTTGAAACCATTTATTTGGGTCCTTTGATTCTGTAAGTGGATGTTCACACTTGGGAAAGATGGGATTGTCGTGAGTGTGCACATTCTGGAGGTGGTTGACCAGTGAAGTCCACTTAGCCACCTTCTCTGGTCCTGAAGTGGAGGAAGTGGCGCACCAGTAAACATGATTTCTGATGCTACGCTGCCACTTCCTCAGCAATCCACAGTCCTTGTTTTTAGTCAGTTTCTGTAGTTTCTTAGACAAACCTGATATACACAAACGAATCGATAAGTTAATGGAAATGCATATGATGGTCACTTCACTCTGAAAATTATTATCTGCTTAGCAGGTCACCTTTCTCGAAGTGCCACACATCATAGAACTGGGTTATGCTGCGTTCCCTGAGATACTTCTGGATCTGTGGACAACGGTCGGTGACAATGTAATCCACTTCTACACTATTAGACTCCAGCAGATCCAGACATCTCTTTAGGCCTTCCTTCTCCATGTGGTAGCTACCACCAACCTCATTGCTCTAGGTATGCAGCATAATATCAGTTTTTTTATACAAATAAGTGATATGCTTTTGTCACTCAATCATGTTCTCTAGTCTATTAAGGGTACACACCTGAACAAGCTGGAGGTCCACAATAGTATTGCTGTGCATGTCCATTACCATGTAGCTTCCATATTTTGCTGAATGCCCTACAAAAAAACAAAGATGGGAACATAACTATGCTTCAACATGTGATGATACAATTTTTTCACATATACAATCAATCAACAAAATAATTCTCTACTTATGACAAACTTGTGTCTTACCTGGGGAGTCTGCACGCATATCTCCAGCTACAGCAATCTTTCCTCTGTCTTGTAACTTCTGTATAATGTTTCGCTGTTCACTTTTCCACATATGTACAATTGCTGGCTCCAAGAAATTCCTGCAATGTCTCCGGAATGTGTCGTACTGGTAAATGTGTAACTCCATGGCCTTGCAAATCTTTGAATGTGGAACATTAAACATGTATTTATTAAGAATATAAACAATTTTGATGTTATGAAAAATATAAACTTATATTGCATTAGTTTATAATTACTACAGGCCTACCTTTTGTAGTTGGATGAATGATCCTCCAGTAAAATAAGTCGCTGCTGATAAGAGGAGGTTTCCGATGGGTGTACTTCCAACTATGGGCTGGCTCTGCCATTTCTTGTTGTACATGCACTTGGGGCAAAGCTGGCTGAATGCAACAAAAGTGCCCATCCGGTGTAGCTCCACATCAGACTTTGATTTGCAAATGGGACACGTGGAAAACAGCTCACGCAAACACGTTTCAAAAACAATGTATTTTGCGTCTCCATATGTGTGCCTTTGCCCAAACCTAATAAATAAATTATTTTTGGTAATATTGTTAGTTGCATAGTTGCATATTGAACTTATAGATGTGTATTACTTACGACATTTCAGATTCATGTGAAACGGTAGAGTCGCCTGGGTTAAAAGTTGAGTCATGCTGTTCAGTCTCAAATTGTATGTCTGACTCTTTCTCCTCCTCGTCCAACTCCAGATGAGGTATTTTGGGTGGTCTGAAACAAGGAGTCTTTATAGGCGTTGATGAGAACGGTACATAATAGGAGGTTGCTGTTGTTATTGTGCCAAAAGTCACACAATCAACCGTTGCTTGTGAGCCTTAAGAAAGGAACATACAATTCTGATAACTTGTTGGTAATACAAAGATGCGCTTTATAAAGTGCTATTAAAACCAAAAGAACAATAACTACAACATTTCTTAAATGTATACCTGTACTCAGAATGTGTGTCTTTCAGTGTAGTGAAGGACAGTTGTGTGCCAACAGATTTTTTGGGCAAATCATCAGTTTGTGTCATCACACAAACAGTTTGCGGACAGTCAGTTTGACGAGCCACATCGAAACGTATAACTCCACATGGAATGGTCTGCTGCGATGTACTCTAAAAGAAAAAAGGATTTTTTTTTTTTTCAAATGACATTTGGCATCAACAGAAAAGACTTAATAAAACAACATATCACTTTGGTAATCATTACAAAAACAACATACAAGTTGAGGAAAAATTGCAGGCCTTAGGAGCACTGGTACACAGATCTTTTCCAATGGAGAGCAGAGAACTAATCATGTGTCTCAGTTGCACGGTGTTTACATAGAAAATACTTCAGCTGGTCAACATTAACTACAGTATACGGTGCTTTTTATCACTTACATTGTAGTATAATGATGGTGCTCCACTCTGTTACAAAAATAAAGACTCAGAGAGGAAATAAGTTGTTTTATGCTTATATTAGCAAACCTAGGCCACAGTTCGGTGGTAAACAGCCATGGTATATGCTTTAGCCCAACGCAGAAACGTATCGATAAAGTACTGCAGTTTGTAGACAAACGTATAGCTCTATTCTTTATCATAACACCAAGTAACAACAAACATTCACTCTTCATCGCTGCGCGGAGCAAACACACACACACACACACACACACACACACAACTAAATATGTATTTTGCATGCTACAGAGAACATGACAGCAAATATTTTTACTCATGCTTACAGGTTGTGATTCGGAGGAGGGAGAACCTGGTCCAAATAAACTAGGTACTGATCTTTCCTTCAATAACAACCGGCTTGCGAATCCCGCGTTGTATGCATTTAGGTTGCTGAAGCAGTCGTCAGTAAAATGACGGGGACACAACACAAGATTGGGGCTATACTGCTGTGGTATTGTTCTAAACATGAGCTTTAACCATTGACTCTTCACAGTCTCGTCCTTTGGCAGTGAAAAAAAAACAGATTTACCCTCACAGTGCAGAGCACAGCGCCTTCGAGACATGTTGCTATCAACAGGAATCCGCTACAGTATTTGAGGGAGGTTCAAGTTCTCCCGGGTCTGCGCGCGCAACAAGTGGGCGGGCATAAATATGCTGTTTCATTTTGACGTCATCTTGAAACGGCTAAAGATTCATTTTAAAAACGACTCGTATCAATGACTCGGAGTCGACTCTTTCTTTTGAGAGATAAATAACTTTATACACGGTGCACTTTCAGATTTAAAACTTTGCAGG
Organism: Spinibarbus caldwelli; assembly: GCA_039654775.1. Classification (NCBI taxonomy): domain Eukaryota; kingdom Metazoa; phylum Chordata; class Actinopteri; order Cypriniformes; family Cyprinidae; genus Spinibarbus; species Spinibarbus caldwelli. The sequence continues at coordinate 29,908,734 of CM077250.1, read as the reverse complement.
ATGTTTTCATTCACTTAGAGCTGTGTTACACACTGCATGAAAAGCAATTTTCAAAAATCCATAATAGGGGCACTTTAAATTTTATTATTAAATTAAATCTGTTCATAATATAAAGCAATGAAGTCAGTTCAGAAAATTTGGACTAAATCGCTCAGTGGTATGGATGAAGGTCCTTGCACACGGAGTCTGATATTTTCGTATGCGTTTTTTTTTTTTTTTTTTTTTAAATTTATTTATTTATTTTTATTCGTATTCGTCATCCTTTCCTATCAAAATGCTTGCTACAGACACGAAAACACAGAAAATCGAACCTGATCTGAATTTTTTTTATAACAGACGAAAGTTGCGGAGGCAGTGTGTAAACGTGATTGACACAACGTGAGGTTGTATTTATTTTTTAACGTGCGAAAATTTCGGACTCAGCGTGCAAAGACCTTTAGTTTTACAAGCTCTTTATGATTGGTAGTTGAGTGGTAGTTAAACTGTCAGAAATGAAATCTCTCAGATTTCATTAAAATATCTTCATTTGTGTTCTAGGTTTGGAACCACATGAGGATAAGTAAATGAGTTTCATTTTTGGGTGAACTATTTCTTTAAGGCATCAGTAAATTTGTATATGAGTACAGATCAGTTTGATGCTGCTATCAAGAGACCACTTTATGAACAGAATGAACTAAATTATGGTAATTTATGAGCAGTGTGAAACATTAAGCAAGATAATGCAGAATTCTGTTCACCCGGAGTTTAGAATGAGCCACGCATAGCTAATTCAAGAATGAGAAGCTCTATAATATTGTATCAGAGTAAAATTTTACTCTAAATTTTTTTTAAATAAAATAAATAAATAAACAAACAAACAAACAGATAAAGCAAGCTAGCTTTTAGATTCATTTGTAGAACCATGGTACACTCACAGTATCTCCTGAGTTTCACATTATTTAAAAAAAAATCTGTCATCTCCAAAAAGCTAATTGATCATTAATTATTACCTTGATTGTTATGTATGCTAATGATATTGAATACTATTCATTCATTCATTCATTCATTTGTATGCGTTTGTTGTTGAACTAACAGTATTTAAAAATGAATTTCAAACAAAATGAGTTTTGGAGCGCAGTAAGTGATGCTCTGCTGCCCTTTTGCGTTTGGATCCAAACTTTCAGCCTTTATTTAAAGTAAAAAGCTGACTTGAAAAATCACAGAAACAGTCAATGCTGCTTCACCTGGAGTGATGCAAGAAAATAAGTAAGGAGTCCTTTAATTTTTGGCAATTTTTCTCTTAAAGTGATCAGATGAAGTGTTTATGATCAAAGTTTGACGTTGACAATAAAGTTAACATCCTAGAAACAGAAATTATTAGAGAAATGATTAAAGAATTACATTTAGCGGCTCTTTGTATTAACTCAAGGTAAATGTAGCTTTAAAATGGTGCGGTCATGGATAGACTGCTGCTAATTGGTCCTTACCACTGATCTACTGTTCTCTATTATAGATCAGTGGTCCTTACCTGAGCATTTCACTGCTGTTATTACATCATACTGCAAAACAGCAGTGCTGCTGTAATCTTTAGTTAGTGTGCGACTATAGGACGAGATCTGTCTTCCCATGAAGTTGAATCAATAGAGAAATATATTAAATAATCATTATGTTGTAATTAATATTACAAAAACATAATTCTGAAAAATCTCTAATACAGAGCTGCCAACAAAATGTGATGGGTTTAAAAAGGATTTTACACAACTTCTAATAAAACAAACAACTACCTACTGGTCATGTGTCCTTCATAACAATTTAAAGATAACATATGTAATATTTATCATAATTTTCACATTTTTAGAGGACTGAAGCTAAAAATACACAAATTGTTACACAAAAAGTTTAACTAATAAAATAAATATTTTATATAGCGCTTTTCTGGGTACTAAAAGTGCTTTAAATGGAAGGGAGGAATCTCCTCATCCACCACCAGTGTGCAGCATCCACCTGGATGATGTGACGGCAGCCATATTGCACAAGAACGCCTACCAGAGTGATGAAGCCAATCAGTGTATGGGGATGATTATGAGGCCATGATGGTCAGAGGCCAATGGGCAAATTTGGCCAGGATGCCAGGGTTACACCCCTACTCTTTTTCGAAGGACATCCTGGTATTTTTAATGACCACAGAGAGTTAGAACCTCGGTTTAACGTCTCATCTGAAGGACGGTGCTTTTTACAGTATAGTGTCCCCGTCACTATACTGGGGCATTAGGACCCACACAGACTGCAGGGTGAGCACCCCCTGCTGGCCTCACTAACACCTCTTCCAGCAGCAACCTAGTTTTCCCAGGAGGTCTCCCATCCAGGTACAGACCAGCTCAACCCCGCTTAGCTTCAGAGGGCAACCAGTCTTGGGCTGCAGGGTGATATGACTGCTGATACTAAAACCACAGTTTTATTGTTTTAGTCCTTAACATGTCAGATGGTAATCAGCTTTCTGTCTTCCCTATTTTTTAAGACTGTAACACATTTGAAGGTATACATTCAATTTTAATTTTTGTTTTTTTTTTCTCTCTCATATTGCTCCCTTCTTTCTAGGTCAGCATATCTGCATGGCCAACATTGTCTTTTGCTGCATTTGCTGACATTTGCTGCAAATGTGGGTACAATTTCTGAGGTATATGCTTGTCATATATATATATAAGTAAATAACTCAACCCTGTCACAAGTTTACAACTAGATGTGCTGCTTGTCCTCTTTCTTTTGAGAATGGCCCTCAACTGCAAGTCCTTGGTGACATTAACATCCACCTGGACCAGGGATGGGCAACTAGCAGCCCATGGGCTGGATACTGCCCACAGTGTCTTTAATTGTGACCTGCTGGGCTGTATTGTACTCAGATGATCAATTTTAAAATGAACTGAAAAATTGCCTTTAGATTAGGATGTTAGTACTAACTCTCCAACCATGAGAGATGATTCAGCTGATCCCTGTATTAATTACAGCATAGTAGGTGTCATGAATCTGGTCCATGGACTTTCAGTTGTTCGCCACCAGAGGTCGCTCAGTCGTCACATTGACTCTCACACCACACAGACTGTCACACATTACCCCGGACTTCATTTCCCAGCAGCCATTTCCCTAATCACATGCTCACACCTGATACCCATCACACAATCACACACACTACTTAAGCCATGGACTTCCTCAGTCAGATCGCCGAGTATTGTACGCACATATCCCTCTTCTAGCGATAGCTACTCTACGGAGCCCACTTAGTTGTCTTAGTCTTGCCTTGCCTGTTTTCTCGTGTTTTGATTCTAGCCCGTGTTTCCTGGATTAACCCTTGCCTTGCCGTTGTTGTGCCCATTTTCGACCCCCTGCCAAATTATTACCCCTCTTGTTGAAATCGCTACCTGATTGCCTAATCTTAATCCCACCCCTAATCCTAGCCCCTCCCCCACACCTAACCCTAAACCTACCAATACTAGGGGGGTAATAATCTGGCAGGGGTCAGAATTGGGCACAACACCGTTCGGACTCTGTTTGCACCTCGTTTGGATTATTGCTGTGTACCTGGATTTACTCTCTCTGCCTTGCCCTGTTGGATACTGTTCGCCGATCACCGACCCACGCTTGCCCTAGGACTACTCTGTGTCTTGCCTGTGTTATACCTGTTCGACCCTGCCTGTATTTATGACCATGTCTTGGAATAAAAGCCTGCATATGGATCCGCACGTCTCTCGTCTCCTCAGCCCCATTACAGTAGGATTTCTAATGTGACCGTTCAGAAAAATGAGCAAAAAGAAATGAAAAATTTACTATTAAAATCGTGTTTTCCCATCAAGATAATCCTTTACTGAGTTCAAAGGGGGACAGCCATATGATTGGTTTATTTAGAAACAAAATCTGTAATCAAAGGTTTTAATTTAAACTGCCATTACACCACTGCTTACAGAGAAGTATATTTTACCTCAGATTTAAAAGGTAAATTACATAATCAACAAAACCCAAAACCCTTTTGCCAAATGCATGGCAGAAATGCATGCACTAAATTAAGTTATTATACTTAGTATTTTCATTTATGCTGGTAATATGTGGATTATGGTAATGCCATTTGGAATAATTACACACGTGGTCAGAATTGTTAGTACCCTTGGTAAATATGATCATAGAAGGCTGTGAAAATAAATCTGCATTGTTATATCTAAATTACGACCTATGCTCTCAATGTCAAATGCAGAAACATTAATTCATGCGTTCATAACCTCGAGGCTAGATTATTGTAATGCTTTATTGGGTGGTTGCTCTGCGCGTTTAATAAACTCCAGCTGGTTCAAAATGCAGCAGCTAGAGTTCTTACTAGAACCAGGAAGTATGACCACATTAGCCCGGTTCTGTCAACACTGCACTAGCTCCCTATTAAACATCGTATACATTTTAAGATCTTGCTGATTACCTATAAGGCCCTGAATGGTTTGGCACCTCAGTATTTGAGTGAGCTCTTATCACATTACAGTCCTTCACATCTGCTGCGATCACAAAACTCTGGCCATTTGATAATACCTAGAATATCAGAATCAACTGCGGGCGGGAGATCGTTTTCCTATTTAGCGCCCAAACTCTGGAACAATCTACCTAACACTGTTCGGGAAGCAGACACACTCTGTCAGTTTAAATCTAGATTAAAGACCCATCTCTTTAACCTGGCTTACACATAATACACTATCGCATTTCTATAATTCAAATCAAATTCAAGTTAAAGTATTGTTAGGCTGCATTAATTAGGTCAATCGGAACCGGGTACACTTCCCAAAACACCCGATGTACTTGTTACATCATTAGAAGAATGGCATCTACGCTAATATTAGTCTGTTTCTTTCTTATTCCGAGGTCACCGTAGCCACCCGATCCAGTCCGTATCCAGATCAGATGGTCACTGCAGTCACCCGGATCCAGTCCGTACCCAGATCAGATGGTGGATCAGCACCTAGAGATGACCTCTACAGCCCTGAATGTCAGCGGAGACCAGGACAACTAGATGAGCCCCAGAGACTGATCCCCAGTGAAGACCCTGTCTCCTAGACGGCCATCGGGACAAAACCACAGGAACCAGATGAGTCCTCTGCACAATCTGACTCTGCTGCAGCCTAGATTTAAACTGCTGATTTTGTCTGGCCAAAGGAGAATGACACTATTTCGACACACTATTTCTAAGTGTGTATTTACACACTATTTCTATTTCTAAATACTGTAAAGCTGATGTAAAGCCACCCAGCTTTATATCAAACTGATGTAAAGCTGCTTTGATACAATTTGCATTGTTAAAAGCACTATACAAATAATAGTGACTTGACTTAATCCTTTTGATCTTTTATTTTTAAAATATCACAAAAATCTAAGCTTTCATTGGAGAATAAGAATTTAAAATGGGGGAAATATCATTATGAAATAAAGTTTGTTTTTTTTTTTTGTTTGTTTTTTTTTTTGTTTTTTTTCTCTCAAATACATGTTGGACACAATTACTGGTACCCCTAGAAATTCTTATGAGTAAACTATATCTGAAATATATTCCCATTTATATTCACAATTTTGAGCACACCAGCATGATTATGAACATGAGATTATCCAGCCATGGTTTCCTGTTTCACAGAAATATAAATAGGAGGGAAAACAAAGCCCAAATTCCCTTAATCATCCATCACAATGAGAAAAAATAAAAAAAATATATCTCTGATGTGCAGCAAAAGATAATTGAGCTTCACAAATTAGTGAAGTGGCTTTAAGAAAAGAGCTAGAACAGTGAAAATTCCCATTTCCACCATCAGGGCAATAATTAAGAATTTCCAATCAACATAAAATGTTATGAAACTGCCTGGAAGAAGACGTGTGTCTATATCGTCCTAATGCACGGTGAGAAGGAGAGTTTGAGTGGCTAAAGACTCTCCGAGGACCACAGCTGGAGAATTGCAGAAAACAGTTGAGTCTCGGGTCAGAAAACCTTAAAAAAAAATTGTCAAACAGCACCTACATCACCACGTTGTTTGGGAGGATTTCAAGAAAAAAATTAAGAAAAGAAAATGCTTTCACCAAAAAACAATCTCCAGCATCAGTCAGACACGACTGGAATTTCAAATGGGACTGGCTTCTATGGTCAGATGAAACTAAAAAATTAGCTTTTTAGCAGCAAACACTCAAGATGGGTTTGGTGAACACAGGGATAAAAAATACCCCATGTGTACAATGAAATATACTGCTGTATTTTTGATGTTGTGGGCCTATATTTCTGCTGGAGGTCCTGGACATCTTGTTTAGACACATGGCATCATGGATTCTATCAAATATCAACAGATAAAAAAATCAATAAGTGACTGACTCTGTTAGAAATTTTATAATGGGCCATGTTTGGATCTTCCAACCGTACAATAATCCAAACACAAACCTCAAAAACAACACAAAAATGGGTCACTGAGCACAAAACCAAGCTTCTGCTGGCCATTCCAGTCCTCTGACCTGAACCCTATAGAAAATGAGTGAGGTGAACTGAAGAGAAGAAGCACCAACATGGAGCTGGGAATCTAAAGGGTCTGGAGTGATTCTGGATGAAGGAAAGGTCTCTGATCTCTTGTCAGGTGTTCTCTAACCTCATCTGGCATTATAGGAGAAAACTCCTATACTATTTTGGCAAATGGAGGTTTCAAAAAAAACATTAATTGTGTCCAATGTGTATTAGACAAAAAACAAAAAAACATTTATTTCATAATGATATTTCTCCCCATTCTAAATTCTTATTCTCCAATGAAAGGATAGATTTTTGTGATTTTTTTTTTTTTTTTTAAATAATAGATCAAAAGGATTAATAATGCAGATTAATTTCCACAGCCTTCTTTGATCATATTTACCAAGGGCACCAACAATTCTGACCATGTGTGTATATTTTGAATAAGCTTTTTTGAAATATTCTCAGAGGTGTTGAGAATGTTTTGTAGTCGAGTAATCAAAATAGGACATCTGCACATTTGCAAATTTACAGACAATACAATTGAAAAGTTTACATTTCTTGTTGGGGTAATATTGCTTGTCAATTGACAACAACGTTTCCTATTTGATTTAGCAGAATTGCACAAGTGACTGTAAAAAAAAAAAAAAAAAAAAAAAGGTTGAGAAAACTTACAAATTTAAGGCAACCAGCTTCAGCAGATTTTTGAGTTTTCTCAACTTATTTTTGTAGGAGATTTTTTGAGTTTTCTCAACTTTTTGTTGTATAAACTGAATACAACAAGTTGAGAAAACTCAAAAATCTGCTGAAGCTGGTTGCCTTAAACTTTTAAGTTTTCTCAACCTTTTTTTTTTTTTTTTTTTTTTTACAGTGTATTATAGTTCAGTGGTTCCCAACCACATTCCTGGAGGCCCCCCAACACTGCACATGTTGCATCTCTCCTTTGTCTGACACACCCATTTCAGGTCTTGGAGTCTCTACTAATGAGCTGATGATCTGAATCAGGTGTGTTTGATTAAGGAGACAAGTAAAACATGCAGTGTTGGGGGGCCTCCAGGAACGTGGTTGGGAACCACTGTTATAGTTAATACAATCTGTAAAATCAATTTTTAAATTAATAATGTAAAAACATGAATTATACATTGATTTCCTTCAGTAAAAAGAACATTGAGTAAGACGGTGTAGGTGTGAGAGTGGATTAGTAATCTTGCTCCTTGGTACAGGAGAAAAAATGCTGTCCCTCCTCAATATCAAAGTTGCCAATCCCTGTACTATTGTGAACAGACTCTTATTATGAAAAGCTGAATGATAAAAAAAAAACCTGTTTAAATTTATTACTTGGGGGTAAAAAGTAAAATATCTAAATTGTTGGTATATTTAATTAGGCCTTTAGATGTATTTATTTGTACATATGATTTATTTATTTATTTATTTGTTTGTTAGTTTGTTTATTTGATCTTGAAATTATTTGTTTTCAGTACTAGGGGAGAGTACAAACACTTTTTTGACTTTCTCAGTTTGTATTAATCCACATGGGGTTCAGAATATCTTTTTTTTTTTTTGTCCACAGTAATTTCACACTTGTCTAGAACAAACATTGCTCGCTTTGTTTCATAATTACAATGTATACGTTTCTCTTTATTTACCCTAAAAATTGGAAGTTAAATGACAACATGCCCCGTAAGTGGAGTACATTGTAACATGGGGGCACGTTGTAACATGACCATATGACATCTGAAAATCTGATCTAATGAAAAAATATACAAGATAAACTAAAATATTTTGTCAATAAAATAAAATAATTATTTTTTTTTCAAATAAAATAATGTTTTTTTTTGTTTGTTTTTTTTTTTTTTAAGAATGAAAAATAATTAGATTTTTGGAGTTTGACAATGAACATTGAAACCATGCTTGGTACGGCCCACATAAACGAGCCAAAATGCTTTACATTTCTTGAAATAATTATTTCTGAACATTAAACATCGATTGTCAGTCTTTATTCACCTGTTTCTTGTGGTTTCTCATTAAAACGCAGTAATAATGTAAATTATATCGCTAATGTCATTTAATAGCATAGTTTAATAATAACGGGACACATTGTAACGCAGTGTTAAGTTCCTCATCTGCGCAGCTGGAATTTAAAACTGGTTGGTGCCTTCTGCTAGTTAGCGAAGCATTAAAATACTGTATAAACTGGTAAATAACAGATTGGAGATTAAAATAATAGCAGATTTGTCTCATTTTAAATTAATACTAAAAACTGAGATGAAAAATCTACTTGCCAGAAATGTACTTTTACTATGGCAAAATAAATTAATATAAGTGATATCTTCAAAAGATTTTTGAATTTTGGCTCACTTTTTTTCTCTATATAGTTTTTTTTATATGGCAAATACCGTCTCCACAATTCTACAAAAAAACTCCACAATTGTCTGTACTTGATGGTTTAATATTTTCATAGAGGATCCTAGTTCGTACGTGCTACGCTGATGCCGGTAGCGCGCGTACTCTGAAGTGTGTAGTAGGCGAAAGTTTAGTAGGATGGGCTTTTATCGTGAACATGATTGAGGAGGCTGTGATTGGTCTTTTATGCCGTCTAGTACACGGTCTGTAACACTGCTCTGCTGGATTCCTGCACACATTTTACGGCGCACTGGCTGGTCATGGCGTTGCGGACTGTCCGAAACTTACCCTGTTTTTTAAGTGTACTCGGCCTGTTTCTCCTCAGCAGTGGCCCAAACCGGGTCTTCTCATGTCCGAGCCGCTGTTTGTGTTTCCGTACCACTGTCAGATGTATGCATTTAAACCTGGAATCAGTGCCCGCTGTGCTTCCTCAGACAACAATCCTGTGAGTACACTAGCCTTTTTTCTCTCTCTCTAAGAGAAACAGAAACTGTCGCTGATGTCCTTTGTGTGCTTAACTGTTTTGTTTTTTCCATCTAAAATATTACAAACTACTCCACCTCGGAGTACGTTGTCAGTATAATTATTGTTGATGTTTTTTGCATTGAGTCAGAGTTGCATACCGGCTGCATACTAAGTACAGATGAGTTTGAGTGGCAGCGTTTCGCTCTCTGTTGTGATTTGCGTTCCTCATCTGGACGAGTCTTTGTTTCGTGGACACAGTGGTTGTGTCTCACAACTTTAACCCTAATATTATCTAGGCAGCTTTTGGGGTGCGATTCGAGTCAGCTTGATCACCCAGATTTAAATGCTGCAAGCACCTTTGATGGCCAAAAATGCTGCACGTACTTCTGATGCCCTTAATTACTGAAGCATATGACACGGGGCCTGTTCCAATACACACACTTGCGGACTTCGCCACCTGAGAGCGCGTGCACGCGAGAAAAAGTAAGTGTGCAAGACTGTCCCAGGTCTGGAAAAAAAAAAAATGCCAAAGCTTAGTGTAGTGAACGCACACTAAATACTAAACTGAATTTGATGCTGAGTGTATATAAATCCCATAAAATAAGGTACTTTTTTTTTTTTTTTTTTGCAGTTATAGAATTGACTTTTTGTCTCGCAATTCTGAGTTTACATTATGCAATTCTGTTTTTGTTTCTGCCACAAAAACAAAAAAAACCAAAAAAAAAAAACAAGTAGACCATCTAAGTAGACAAGTGGACAAAAATGCAAAGACTGTAAGTGTGGGTTTTGGGACAGGCCGTTACAGAAATGCTGTATGTTCCCATTATGTGCTAAAATGCTGTCTAGATAGGTAGCACTGTAGGTTTTAAGTCATAAACAGTGCAGTCCAGACGAGTGGATCATACTGTGTTCAGTTTACAGACTGCAGCACTGACATGGTTAACATAACCTTTGCAAAGAAAGGTCAAAACCTTTGCATGTGTGTCTTTCATTATGTGTGGAGATTGAGTTGTTATTTAAAATGAGTCATGATTGCGCCGTGTGTGTGTGGTTTGATTTTGTTTTGAGCCCATTAATCACAAACAATTTTGATTTGTGTTATTGTTGAGTTATACATGTTTTATAGCAAGGATGTAACCAAATGCATATTGGTGGATTAGGGCTATTCCCACATTAGGGTGGAAAATAATGCACTTTGTAGGGCACTCTGATTACATCAATGTGAAGCACTTTGTCAAAAATTAAAAGGAATAAGAAGAAGTTCATTTGATTATGTATTTACAAGATTAATTCATTGTTTAATGTTTTATGCCCTCATTTGATTGAGATTAAATAAGACAACACAGAAATTCAGAAAAAATAAAAAAAAAAATGCTTAAGTCTCTTATTGTAAAAATATTAATAAATTGTTAAATTACTAATTTGATGTAGCCTATTATATGCTTTTTGATTATTAAAACAAAATCTTGAAAAAATTAAAACAGAATTTGGGATTTATAAAACAAATGTTCTTTTGTTGAACTTCTAATAAATTGATGTTAAGTTGCATACGTTTCATGATTTAAATAAATTAGACATGCTTTTTGATTATTAAAATTTGATCCAACTATTAAAACGGAGTCTCGAAAAATTAAAATGGAATAAAAAATAATAGAATTTGGGAAAAAAATTAATTGGCATTTGGGGAAAAAAATAATTCAGTTTTCATTGGGCTGTAACTTTGCTCACTCTGTATCACCTCTTATGGTTTAAAGTGTTGCCTTTGAGGCTTTGATGTAATTGCAACAGTAACAGCATTGTGTTACACAGTCTCTCCTGACTGATGAATGAATGAATGGCTTTTTTCAGCTGCTTCTTTAGTGAAGTCTTTTATGTGGGTCACTGTGTTAAAGCTGTAACGTCTGTGTTTCAGTCTCAACAGGAACAGTATTAGCTCATGACCAGATGCATAATGATGCTGAATATCACATCATCCGTCTGCGTCTGAACCTTTTGGAAATTCAGAGCTGGTGTTTTAGAGATAGTAAGACAGAGAGAGTGGATCCCAAATCGCTCTGAATTTGCAATGCATTCCTCGGCTGGTTTTAATAGTCCCGCGTGTCAGTTGTATGCATTTGTTTCCAGACCCACAATGCATCTGTGCAACTGCAAACAGACAGAGGCCTGCATTCAGATTTGTGGCTGATTGCAAAGGAGTGACTTAAACTCAGCGGGGGTGCAGAGTGCTCTCCATTAGCGTAACTCCACATCTGTCTGCAAGACGCCCATCCAGAAACTGAACATAATAAGCCTCTTGACCTCAACACTGCGCTGGCCGCCGCTGAAATCCTGAACCGAGGCCAGTGCATTATTACGCTCATTGTGTCTGAGCAATAGGGAAATGTGGTTTGAATCTATATGTACTTTTTAGACTTAAAAAAGCCTTACTCTTCATTTTGGGAGAAACATAGGGCCCTGAGAAAGCTGTGTTTGTTTGTTTGTTTATCCAAATTTTTCCCAATTTCTTTTTCTTTTTTTTTTTCTTTCAGCAATCCATTTTAATGAATAAATTAAATTGCAATAATCAGAAAGCACCTCTAATTAATTGAAATCAAAAATCGTATATTTTCTTGAATCCGCTTTGATGATTTGATTACATTTTAATAATCAAAAAGCATGTCTGGTCAGTTTACATAATTAAAATCATACATTTTGAACCGTTTAACAACAATATATTAAAAATACATTTAAGTACATCTCATATACAATCCATTATATTTTTCTGTAGAATTTTTTTTTATTTTTTAACCATAAGCATCATGTCTGCTTCAGTATGTTGTAAACTAAAGTGAAATGTGCAGACTAGATATTTAAATAGTCTTTTAGTGCTTTAATATTCACAGACACTAGTTCATTTCATGATTTGATTAAGTATACAGCCCTACTATTGATTTATTCTTCTGAAATTTGCAAAATTTTGTGCCATTCTGTGTTATATAGTAAATTATGTTTTGACGGATTGAGCGATTCTGTCTTCGTTTAAGCTTTAAGAAAAATCTATACAATTGTTTAAAGGGATAGCTCTAGGGATGGCTCGATACCATAATTTTGGCTTCGGGACGATACCAGAATGTAATAATACCTCGGTATCGATACTAAATCGATACCATAGGTGACAAATAACCAGCCTCAAAAGAGTGAATTGAAAACAGTTTTATTAAAATAATAATAAATATCTTAATACCTTTGTGTCAAACTGTAACAAAAAACCTACAGGGAACATAGGTTACATTATGATGGAGAAAAAATATATATAATTGAAGTAACAATGAAAATATATTCAAATCTTCTTATCTTTTAAGTGCAAACACATAACAAAAAACCTACCGGGAACATAGGTTACATTTTGACTGAGTTTGAAGAAAAAAAAAATACAACTGAAGTAACGCAATTAATGCAACAAATGTTGATTTATTGTAAAGTGTTATTCTAACAATCAAAGTAATATTCAAAATCCCGTTATTATTTCTCTCTCTCTCTCTCAGATATAAATTTCACTCTCTCGCCTGCTTCATATTAGCGGTCGGCATCGCGGCAGAAACATTCCCTTCATATCATTGATACTAAATATAGCAAAACTCTTGCTTAATTCAAATTCAGTTAATATTCGATTGTATGAAATGCAAGTGCATATATTATGTGACCAAAACTTCACTGGTTCTAGCGTGTCACACATGCACATTACTGTATCGCATCTGTATCTGCGTTGATCAGTTGTAAATAAAAGTTCAAATTAAATCTGAATTTACGAATGATGCACTCACCTGTCGATCTCTTAATTCTCTGAAAAGATCAGGATGAGCAAGCGACAAATGCTTTAAAAGCTTTGATGTGTTGCCTCTGTGGCAGCACATGATTTATAGCAACGCTTGCATACAGGTGCAGTAAGGTCAGTTCGTTCACGTTTGTCATCTATTTTGTATGCAAAGTAATGCCATATTTCACTTCTACTGTTCTCTTTATTTATTAATTTCGGGTGCGTTGATAGAGTTTCATCTGTTTGATCCATCGCGTTGTTCTGTTGTCACATTTACTGGTTGCGCAGCAATTTGGGAAGCACTGCCACCTACAGGTGCACTTCGCAACAGCAGCGAATGAAATACCGAATTGAGCAAAATTATGATATTGTACTGTTTGAAATATAATATATACCGGTATTTTTCCAGTACCGGTATACCGCGCATCCCTAGATAGCTCACCCAAAACTATCCCTTTAAAATGCATTTCGCTAAACAGTCAGTGGGGTTTTTACCTCTGCACTTGTAGGTGTACTGCTGTTCTGTTCCCAAAATGCCTGTGCAGGAGTTGAACTTTTGTAAACCAACCACAGACGTGCATGAATGTGCAATCACTAACTACTACAGATCCTAATGAGCAGTCTGATTGACTGATACACAGTATCTGAGAATGAGGCTCAGTGTGACTGTTTAGTCTCTGTCTTGGTTTCCTGCTGTTGATTTACAAAACAGCAATAAAGTAATTCAGTCATTTCACAGCTTGATAGTTAAAACGGTCGCTGGCACATCTGCATTGCTGTTGCTGTCAGTCTTTGGCTTTCCAGTAAAGAGCCTCTCCCCTTTACCATATATTATGTAATACAGACAAAGGGGGTGGAAGTATTGGCATTAAGATATGGTCAGAATGAATGTGATAATTTGAGCCGCGTTTCTGACCGTATTAGAATAAAATGGCAGCCTTTAGCCTATTATAGTGTCTGTTGCCAGTAATTTGTTGCTTAGAAGGCATGTTGTTTCACATGAGTTCACTATGACAGAATGTTCAGTATTCATTTTTCCAGTGTCTAAATGAGCTTAACAACATCCTGCTTCAGTCTGGCACGACTCAACACTGTATCTAAGAAACATCAGTGACTCTTTCTGCTGCTGAATCATTTATTTTTCTCCTGCTATCTCAGAAGGGTCCTGTCAAGCTTTACCTCTTTATAATATGTGGCACTGCCGGTTTAGATGAAATCTAAGTGATCAGATGATGAACATTGGACTATACTTCCCAGTTTCCTGAAAGAAGATGCTGAAAAAGTACAAAAGAGGTTCATTGATAAACAGCTAATAATTTGAGAAAATTTATGCTTCATAAATTGAGGACCAGAATGCAGTTACCCTGCAAGAATTCTCCATGTCTCTCAATTTTTCAGTCTCTCCATCAGTGTTATTTTAACATTTGAATTATAGTCATACTATCTTTAATATTGTTCTGTTGTTCTAATTTTAGTAGGCAAAAATCAATTGAGAAGTCTTAAAGGGATAGGTCACCCAAAATGTAAAATTTCCTTACCCTCAGGCATTCAAGGCTATAGGTGATGACTTTTTTTCCAGTAGAACAGTAAAGACGATTTTGAGTTGAAAGCGGGGAGTTGAAGTCAACAATTACCGTCACTTTGAGAGTCAAAATAAGCATAACAGGCAACACAAAATTAATACCCATGGCTCCTGACGATATATTGAGGTCTTATGAAGCAAAATGATCAGTCTATGCAAAAAAAACTGAACATTATTTCTAACATTATTACCTGTAATTTCGAGTCTCAGGCAAACGGGGAAATCCTATTCTTTTCCGCAAACTGGTTCTTTCAGACATTTTGGTTCTGGTTCAGATAACCAAAAAATTCACCAATTAGTTTATGTCAATAATGTGTTTATGTAACAAATACACAATTATATTGTTAAAGCACCCAATAATGATGTGAAACATGGATGTTTTACATGTCTAAAGCATGTAGTCAATAAACTATTCCTAATCAGCTAAATATTTTTACATTCATTTGGCCCCTTCATTCAAGTCTTCGGTCTTCGGTCTTCGGTCCGATACGAACTGTTTCCTCAGTTCAATGACTTTTGGAGAAATGGCAAAAACCGGCACCATAGGATCATATACACTAGGGATGGGCTTTTAATGTAAATGTACTTTTAATTTAGTGATTTTAATGCTTTAAAGAGCAATTTTAGATTGTAATGTTCTAATGATCTGCTATCTGTTCTGCTAACTATAAGGTACAGCTGTCATAAAACCAGAGAGAAAGGCTGCATGGCTATAACATTATGTGAGAGAGTCAGTGGTAATATCATTGCGTTCCTATTGGTCAGTGTTAGAGGAGCTCAGTTTAGCCTGACAGTTAGCCAGGTTAGCTTTCCAGCATAAGCTGTCACAGTGACTGAGCTTGATCTATGTTAAATTTGCTTTATGGAACCAAATCATTTGACAATGAGTCAGACTAACTGAAATAAGCCTGGCTTATTTGGTAAACTTGTTATATGAAACAGACCTTGAGGCGTTAAAAGTCAGAAGACACAAGTTAATTTATGATTTGCTGTCTGTCTGAAACAAAGAAATAAAATCAATCATATTTTTTCCATTACATCGTATTGCATCGAATCGCATTGTGTTGAATCGAATCGAATCAAATCGAAATCGGATCGCACTGCATCGTAATAGGGGTGAATCGTATCGCATCGCATCGGTAGCTGCTTCATATGTGTCTTCAGTGTATCGTATCATTGGCTATGCAGCGAGATGCGTATCGCATCGACCTCAGTTATGGAGATGCACATCCCTAATATACACTGGTGTATTGATGGAATGACTGTCAGGCATGTCCGAAATTGAACTTGTAGATCTGTGCTCGAGCCATGAACTATAATAAATAAATAAATGGGATCGGTGCACATTCAAATAAAAAATTCACAGATGTTGTGTGTTTTACAGACTTGTGGTTTCAAAACAGTTTTCAATCAATGAACCCCATGCATTTGTGCCAAATGATTTCTTATAATCTTTTGATGAATTATGAGTGTTTGTTCTATTGTGTTTTTTTTTTTTTTTTGTGTAATATGTTGTAGATGGTTGTAAGAGTGCTTATTTTTTTTTCTCCCTCATCTGTTTGAATGAACAGCTGGAAGTTGTAAAGCAAGGTCATTTCAAAATGAGTCCCGATGTATTTCAGGCTTGATTGTAATTAAAGTATCGTATTGCAAACTTTTTTTTTTTTTTTTTTTCCCTGGGTATTGGTATTTTGGTTACACAATGCACTGTATTTGGCATTTAGTTCAACATAAACTCCCGTGGCTTGTGGTCGCCTCTTCACAGAAAGGGAAAAACTAAGAACATTAACACATTGAATATATAGAGATTTTACTAGTATTGGCACAAAAATCTGTGTGGTATTAATTTTATTTGTGCAGGTCTTAAAGTCTTAAAGATACCCTGTGTTAAACATTTCAAGAATGTAACAGGAATGCACTTTTGAAATTGCTCACTTGTATTAAAGATTGTGCTAGTGTACATTTTCATCATAATCTCCTCCAAGCATCAGTGGAACATTAACCAAAGATAAGCTGTACTCTTACAATATAAAATGGTTTAAAATGTCACATTTACCTGTAGAAATGTCAAAGCAAAAGAGCTAATTGTTGAGAACACTAGGATCCAAAATAAACTTTTTGATGGCAATATAATTTCCTTCAAATATATTTGTTATTTTTCATGGCTTGCAAGACATATTTGCAAACAGGTACAAACTGACTTCACTACATCTTAACATATTCCTTGAAAACGCAACGTCTAAAGTATGACAACCTTATTTTTACGATTTGTAACTAGTCTAGGCTACCTACAGTTTATCTATTTGTAAAATGGAAATATGTAAATGTTTAAAAATGTAATTAAGAAGATTAACAGTTTGAATTTGAACAATTTGTCCTTCCTCTTCCATCGGTTGGTTTTCTCAGAGAGGATCCGTTGAGTCCGAGTGAGTTAGTAATGAAGAGGGAAGCGGCATTGTGTGGAATTTGCTGCAGTCAGTTTTTGTCAGCCATTCGTTCTCAGCACCATTGTGGAATGCAAAGCCAGTAAAATCCCTAAAGCTTTGCTCATTTGCACAGAGGAGATATGGGCCCAGATAGTTATTAAAAGAGCACTCCTGGCCCTCTCTTCCTGTGCTGGTACTGTGGAGAGAGTTTGCTACACTATTTCAATGTTAAAAAGCTGAAAGTGAGCCCTGGTGTAGACTGAGGACCTCTATGAGCAGAGTGTCAAAGCTTAATAATGCGCTGTGCAAGAACATAAATTAAGCCTCGTTCTTATTTGGCCAGTCAATCAGCGATTCCCTAGATCATTTCTTGGCAGTCCATCTGAAGCTTTCGTTTGACCGTAAATTATTTGTTTTATTGGGCTGAATGTTTTGTACATGACAAACACATGTTCACTTTGTCTGGCCAGCTGTTTGTGTGGCCTTCAAGTCCATATATCAGGTTAAATCCATGCTGAATGTTAAAAAGTGATTTTGGAAGAGCATCTTTTAACCATATAAAGTTTAACCTTCTGTTGAACACAATCTACTTCATGCCTTCTTTCATCTGACTGATGGATTGTTTTAGCAAGTATAAGCTCTTTTGTATAATTGTACAAACGTCAACCTTCCAGCTTGTGCTTCACCTGACTTTTTGTGCAAGTAAACTTAATAGCTTTGATACTGTTAGCCATATTTCCAGATGAACACATACTGGACTGAATCAGCTCAGCTTTATTTGATTATCCAGATATCATTTATTAGAAAAATCAGTGAGTCTCAAATATGATCATCAGGCTTTTGAGGAATGTTTGTTTGTTCATCTTTCAGTCATCGTTGTATTGCATTGCATTATATTGAATTGTTTTGATCATCAGACTAAGCATTTAAATATCATTATACTAAGACATATTATTAGAGATTTATCCCCGGTTTCACAAACAAGTCTTAAGCCTAGTCCTAGACTAAAATGTAAGTCTGAGCTGTTTCAACTGAAAGAAACTTGCACTGACTGATCTTAAAATATATCAGTGCCTTTGTTTTGTCTTTAGATGCACACCAGTAATGTTTTTTTCTAAAGCACGTTTATAAAAACTACTTAAATGTCCTAATTAAACTATGGCCTAGTCCTGGCTTAGTCTAAGCCCTGTCTGTGAAACCAGGCCATAGAGTGACAACTGATATTTATATCATTTAATTTAAGTAGTCCGTAATACTGGTATAAAGATTCATTAATTTACATTACAAGCATCAGAATTTCATCTTACTTTTTGGCCACATAAATATCAGCATCTGCACCAAATATTTTCTCTCAGTTTGTGTCTCTGAATAAGACTGAGGTGTTTTTTTCCTCCTCGAGTTTGTTCCATATTCTCACTTTATCATACTATATAAGCCATAAAAGCCTGATGTATCAAATATGATGCTTAACAGAAATCACATATGCAGACTTCTTGTATATTCTTTTTAGAGTTTCAATAAATGGTTCCATTTCAAAACATAATGTTTTGTTTGATATGCCAGTCGTTACAGGGTTATTGTGTCAGGTTCTGCTCTTGCTGTATCTGTGTCAGGTTGTGTTATTGTGTCGCTCTTGCTGTTTATCATATATCTGAAGTGTGGAATTTCCTCTGATATCATTAGGCTGGATGTGAGCCTACAAGGACCAAGACCACATCCTGTTTTCTGTTGAGATGCATTCTCCTGCTATCAGGTCACATTTCTGTTCGTCCATATAGTGTCAGCACAGTCACTCCTCGGCGGTACCACAATGAAATAAGTGAATACTTTTCAGAATAGTTTGATCCTTATTTTTCACCATTATAAGAATTGCTTATCAATGCAGGGTTTTTTTTTAAATTTATTTATTTTGTACATTGTCAGATGCTAAGGGTTTGCACAGGCATGCACTCATGTTGTCTCAAGAAAAGGCACAAATACAGTAAATTATTATTGTAATATAAATATGTGTAAATCTACAAAGATAGAAAGAAAAAACCCTAACCCCTTTTATTACTTTAATAATAATAATAATAATAGTAATTGTCATTTTATTATTATTATTATTATTATTATTATTATTATTAGCAATATTAATAATCCACATTTTAAGCTGTTAATTGTCCTTGCTTGCATCTGTCACATTTTCACCCCTGAAGAGTTTGCATCAGTGTTTATGCTTGTACCCTTTTGAGGACTGCAGAACTGAGCTGACTGTTATGGTTATGTTGCATTATGAACCATATCATCCATCTTGGCCTCTTTCTGAACACATCTCGCATGTGTTGTGTGCTTTTGGTTGTGAAAGTCACTGCTGCCAAACGCTGCTGTTAATCAGTCCAAGCTCTTTTATATGAGTTAAGCTCTCAAACATGTGGCCAAGATAGCACAACTCAGACCCATGAGACAATGAGTCACAAACCCATTTAGAAACAGTAACAATCTATGAACAGTCTGTTGTGGCATTTTGTTCTCCAGCTGACAATAAACATTACTCATTATGTAATAATCACCAAAGGCTCGATTGCTGTCCAGTCTTGTTGGATTAGAAGATTGCTGTGCGCTTTCCTCCTAAACTGATTTGTGTGTGTGTGTGTGTGTGTGTTTACATTGTTTTATTAGACAATGTAAAGTATTGCATCTTACATGTTCCCTGCCGAGAGGAAGTCTGAGGCTTGTCATCCTGGTAATTCAGCATGAGCTCATGGAGTACAATAGGTAGTTTATGGCAGACCTGCTTTGTTTTGTCTGATGCATAACCCTGTGTTCTCTAGTTCACTCTCTGATAAGCCACCAGGCAACTTTGATAACATGATGTATTTTGTCTATGAAAAATAC
The DNA here is from genome assembly GCA_039654775.1 of Spinibarbus caldwelli. Classification (NCBI taxonomy): domain Eukaryota; kingdom Metazoa; phylum Chordata; class Actinopteri; order Cypriniformes; family Cyprinidae; genus Spinibarbus; species Spinibarbus caldwelli. The sequence goes on along the minus strand of CM077250.1, from coordinate 29,888,707 downwards.
AATAAATAGACTGTGTTACACTGTTACAGTGTCTTCAGATCTAGTGCAAATGATGGCTGTAGTATTCAGACATTTACAGGCATAATGTGAACATGCAAGAACAAATGACGTAAGCATGCAATTTCCCACCAAATCTAACCAACACACTTAAAAACAAACCATTATTATAGGGTTACCGTTGTGAATTTGGTAAGGCAAGAGCATGGTATTAACACAAATGGTGTTATTAAAAAGTAGATTATAAAAATATAAAATTATTATCAAAAAGCAGCTGTCGTCAAGGGCAGTTTTCTGTCAAAATAAAAGTTAGCTGGTTTAACATTGGAAAATGAAGAAATTAAGACATTTGTAGTTTACAGTTGCTGTACATTAGAGTGATTATTAGATTATCATTTCTTATTTTGTTTAGTAATTATTATTATTTTATAGTCAAATTGATTAAGCCACAAAATGTCGGGCCAAATTGTGCAGCCCTACAAAAAGCACAGCAAACTTTTATTTTAATTATTTATTTATTTTTATTGAAATTGTTGAATTTTTTATCATCACTTCTGAAGCAAGTCAGTTCACTCCACATCCATCTTGGAAAATTCAGAAGCTATTTTCTTTTCTTTAATTATATTGGGAAACATTAAAACAAACAAACAAAAAATCTCAAAAACTATTTGCCAACTAATATTTCAATGACATATTTTAAATCAGCAATGCAGTCTAAAATGAATGGCATCATACATCGTTTCGTAGCCTCAATTATTATTATTCTTTTTTTTTAACATTGTTCCGTTTTTGGTGTAGAGCAGAGGCTGAGCACACTTTATGGCTGTTTCTGTGGTTTCTTTGGTACTATATTGGTAATTGGCTCTTTTATTTGGAAGGTGGAACTTACCTTACTGCCACTGTAGGGTGTTTCAGTTTCTCTCATTACTGTAATATCAGTGGTGCCAACAATGTTATGTCTCTGGTACAGTGCAGTGAAATTGTCGACGTATTTCATATGATAGATGTTACTATACTGTGGATATTGTAGAATGATTGGAACTAGGGCTGCACAATAAAATGTATTTTTAATCATGATTTCTGCTTCTCTTCATTAATTACACATAATCGTATGCAATATTTGCCCACTGGTTAGTTAGTTAGTTAAAGGCCCTCAGCTCAATTCCGGGCCATAGTGACTTAATGGATAAATGATCTATAAGAAGATCGATCTTGTGCAAGTTGATTGAGCTCGGCCAGTGTCCGTGTTGTAGTTGCGTTGATTGTATCGGGTCATCGAGTTGCTGGCCTTCCTCATTTCCTAGTTTCCTCTGTTCAGCCAAGCATGATGTCCTTTTCCAGTGATTTATGTTTTCTTATGATGTGGCCAAAGTAGGCGAGTTGTAATTGTGTAATCCGAGATTTGAGTGATATTGCCGGCTTGATTTGTTCCAAGACTGATTTGTTTGTCCTTCATCTCCAGCACCACATTTCAAATGCATTGATCCTTTGACTGTCCTGTTTCCTTAACGTCCAACTCTCGCAACCGTAGGTGACTACGGAAAAGATCAAACCGTGCGTAAGCCGAATCTTGATTGCCCGGGAGATGTCCTTAGATTTAAAAACCTTGTCCAGTGACTTCATCGTCGACTTTCTCAATGCGATTCTCCACTTGACCTCCATGGTTGATGTGGCCTCTTTGTTCACTATCGATCCAAGTAGATTGAAGTCCTTAACAACTTCACAAACAACAAATTACACATAATCGTATGGAATATTTGCCCACTGGTTATTTTTCCCAAAAGTTTCATTTTAATTTGGCAACTTTCACGTGGTCGTTTGCTGGTGTTCTCTTGACTTGTTGTGCTTATGTGAGCAACACAGTCTCACTCCCAACTCGTCACATATTGACGCTTGGTCAGAACACTTTGGCGTCGCTTTTTGACGCACAGGGTACACCTTTAGCGTCGTTTTTCGACGTCCAGGGTCCTCCATTGCTTTTAAATAAGAAACCCTTAGCGTCAATATGCCGACGCAAAAAGCTTATCGTCAAGATTAAATTATATATTGGGCAATAATATTGCCATTATTGGATATATGTTGGGGTGTGATTTTTCAATGTAAACAGTCACAACAGTTTTATTTATATTACACTATTTACACATTTATGAGCAGGTAACCCAACCCCTGCCCCTAAACCTACCATTTGTCAATAAAACACAAGATATAACAGGCAGATACAGCTACCGTCATAATTTACTAACAATTTATAAAATATTAATATTCCAAGTCTTTCGAGGCAAAACGATTGATTTGTGAGAGGAATAGACGCGATCGCCGTCTCCGTCCACTGTAAAGCTCTTCCTGTGCGCTGTCTCTGTGCGCGAATTCAAAAAATGCCGCCAGAAGAAGCCTTACATTAGCCATTAGCTCTTGTGTGTCTCGTGACCGATTGCGTCATGCTATGGGAGATGTGATGTGAGCGCATTAATGGAGCGGGATCATTTTAAGCGATTAAAACCTTATGTTTTACTCTCTTCTTCGATAAAGATATTGTATGGCTTCAGAAGACTTGGAATGCAACACGACATGTTTGTAATGCTATTATACTGCTTGTTTATGGTTGGTTTTTGCAATAAATACCTGTGACTGTACTTTTATTTGCCTGTTACGTGTTTTATATTGTTCAGAAGTGGGTAGGTTTAGGTAGGGGTGGGGTTACGTGCTCCAAGGAAAGTATAAATTTATCTAAAATTATTTATATTTAATACAAATGCATGGAAACCATTAAATTAAGACAAACAACTGAAAACAATGGAGGGCTCTGCTTCGAAAAATGACGGCAAAAGGGTACCTTGAGCGTCAAAAGGGGTCCTGACCAAGCGTCAATATATGACGAGTTGGGAGTGAGACTGTGTTGATGTGAGAGTGCAATAATTCTAATGAAATGTAATGCAGTAATTCCATAATTCTAATGATTTTTTTTTTTTTTAATTTAAAATTGTGTTTTTATATGGTTTTGGAGCAGAATGATCATGATCATTGAACGGCCCTAATTGGAACACTGTATTGACCAATCAGAAGCCTAGAATCCCACTTTATTGAATGGATACTCAAAGAAAACATATCCATACTGTGTATGAAAAAGGCAAATTGTGTCACTAATAAAGTCCAAATCAACCAGCCAATGCGTTGTCTAAACAGCTAGTCAGTAAAAAGAGATTTCTGTGTAGGCTGGTTTAGAGCCATGGCTGCCAGAAACTAATGTGTTTTAGCAATACTATGTACACAATACATAGGCTTTCAACAAAAGATTTATTTTTTTTAAACATAAAAAACTATCATTAGTTCTTCTTACTAGGGGTGACCCCGAATAGTCGACGATTCATTACTTCGATAGGAGGAGCCTGATTAGAATCCCAATCTCACAGTCAAATATTCGCAGAGGTGTTATGATCATGCCATTTTGGCTATATGGGGGTGCTCAAATGTCTGATTTTACATAGAACTACCGGTTTTCTCCCAATAAGTTAATATACAGCCTATTATGAAAATGCTGTAAAAAAGAACCTGAAAAAAAAATAAGCTTTAAATAAATATTTTAATGTGTGTGAATAAATCCAACCACCCCTATAGGTTGAAGTTTCACTTTTCATAATCCGTGACTGACAGAGGAGCATCTTGGTGGCATGGATTTAAATCTTTAACAAGACACAAACTGACACAGGCAGAGTGAAAGACTGGATTTTTTTCGATCAGGTAGGGTACAAGTGATTTCAAAACATTTCAGCTGGTTTCGTGTATATATTAGTTATCTCGTATAAGATGCATTTGGTTGAGTTGCGCTGCAGTAAAACACTTCATTGTAACGAAATACTATGGTGATTATCTCTTCAGTGCGAGCAGGACAAAACAACAATGCAAAATCTGAATAACTATGACCGGGACTGTCATATACATAACATTATAACGAGAACATTATTATAATAAAAACGCTGTGAATTTTTAGAGTTTAGTTGCCGTGTTTCTGCACATTGTTGCGTGAAGAATGCATCCACAAAAGGAGTTCATTCAGAGCCGTACAGACACGTTGTGCATTCGGGGCATTTTGTGCAGATAGCCTGTAAGTAGGGTTGAAACAATTACTTTACTTTTAGTCATTTAGCAGACGCTTTTATCCAAAGCGACTTACAAATGAGGACAACAGAAACAATCAATTGTAGTATTAAAACAACTAAAACTGATCCAAAACTAAATGCTAAAACTTTATAAATAGTATATATACACACATAAAAAAAATAATTAAATAAAAATGAGAAATGCATATGACAAAGTTTCTAAACTTAACATTTAAATGAAAACAAAATAAAGCTACAAACAATTCAAAATTTTAAGAGAACAAAAGGTATAAGAGTGTAATAATGATTCTAACATAAATCTAAGCCAAACACCAAAAACAACTACGTGTATGTACACACACACACACAGACATATATGCACACACACACACACACACACACACGCATATCCATAAATTCAATATTATTTCATTTCCATGTAGTTTGTTGTACTAAAATAACTCAAATTAAATAAAACTAAAACTTAATAAATAACTTATACAGCCATAATAGAAAAAAAACCTAATAAAATTACAAACATTACTACAACAATTAGTCGACATTATCGACAACGTCGACAATAAAAAATTGTCGACATATTTTTGTTGTCAAGTAGTTGTTCTATCTCATATGACCTAATGTAAGATCCTGCAATAATGCGGTTTGACCAGTATGGTGCTGTAGTGCAAGAATGTAATTCAGTCCTCCTGGATGCAATTCAAGAGAAGAACACACACACAGCGCTTCAGACTCCACGCAAACGGAGCTGAACCTGAGCAGCGTTTGGATGAATATGTAAATATATATTGCGCACTTTTCTCTCAGTAACGAAGTAAACACAACAAAAACTGACAGCAGTGTGAAAGCAGCAGTTAAAAATGCATCTGATTACAACGATGTGGATGTTTGCATGAGCTCTGCAGTTCAGTACTCCAGTAACATCATGCTTATTTATATAGTACTTTATGCAATCGATGGCCTTAATTCAAGTAGCTTTACGGTATTAAACATGAAAAACCAGAGTCAGTGTCGCTTTCAGTTAGAATTACAACTTGATTTTCTGTTATAAAGCAGCTCTCCAGTGTGGAACTAGCTAATGATAAAATATTTTTATTAGTGGGAAAAAATTATTTCATTAAAGTAATAGTGTTACATCCCTGAAGTAATGGTCTAGGGTAAGGGAGTAACAGTGAAAAGTAAACATAAAATTGGTTGGGGAGAATGCGTACCAGTCCCCTGCCAAGCACAACAGACACATAAATTTCCAAAAGCAGGTATTGTATTTACAAAGTTTCCAAATGACAAAGTAAAATAGGAAGCAAAGTAGACTTCAGGAGGGGGAAAGGCCAAAACAACAAACAAAAAGGACCCTCTGACTAGTTAGGGAGCAAAACTGCCTAAACTGGCAAAACAAATAAAAATTAACAACAGAGATGTACGCTAACTCCCTAATTAAATGGTGAGTGTCTCTGTCTGTCATCTCATTTTGTGTGCCAAATACATCTATTTGTATAATGAATTGGTAACACTTTACAATAAGGAATCATTTGTTAACATTAGTTAATGTATTAATTAAAATGAATGAACAATGAACAAAACATTTATTACATGTATGTATTAATCTTTGTTAATGTTGGTTAATAAAAATACAGTTGTTCATTGTTTGTTCATGTTAGTTCAGTGTATTTACCAATGTTATAAAAACACAACTTGTGATTTTTATAAATGCATTAGTAAATGCTGAAATTAACATTAACTAAGATTAATAAATGCTGTAGAAGTATTGTTCATTCTTAGTTTGTTAACTAATGTTAACTAATGAACCTTATTGTAAAGTGTTACGAATTAATTGTATAATATTTGTAATTACATAATATACTTTTCTAAAGCTGAAGTGATATTTATATTTATTTATCTTGATATTTGTGATATTTATTTGTTAGAATATGTATTACTTAATATTTTAACTAATTGCAAAAGCTGAATAATCAAAGTCTACTGATTTAATCAGTGAAATAATCAACGATTAGTCGATTAATCATTCTAATAATCGTTAGATTAATCGATTTATCAAAATAATCGTTTGTTGCAGCCCTACCTATAAGTAATATAAGTTCTATATGAGATAAATGAGTTAAATCCTATTGATTAAAAACCTGCTATCATATGCTTCATTCTACTGGTCATCTTCAGCACGCGCAGCTCAAAACAGAAATGCAGAACTGTCTTATAGGCTACATAACGTTATATTGAGAGCACTATTGTAAAAAAAATTGTGAATTCTTAGGGTTTCGCTTACGTTTACTGTTAACTGTCTTTTAATAAAAACATAAAACATTATTTATCCCGTTTGTATCTGCGAGGCGTATGATACACCATTTCCCTGTGTGTTAACATCAGTAATTATGACTGTGAATGTCTGACTTGACTCTTGGTAATGTATTTTGCCCCCTGCCCCCAAACATATGATTCAACTATCAGTCAACTATTGGCAAGATTCGAAAATTCCGATTCGACTATGAAAGTCCTTAGTTGGGGACACCTCTAGTTCTTACAAATGTAAGGAATCCAACAAATTCAGCATAAACACTGGTAACAGGGAGCAAGTTCTTTCATTATAATTGTCTTGAAACAAGTTGATGAAGGTGCTTTAAAGACATTGTAGAGATGCTCCTTCTTATTTGTCTTCATTTAAAACACTAAACGAACAGAATCTCAGTAGGTTCACTAACAAACTAGTTGGTTTTTGGATGACTGGTCCACCACTCTGAGCCATATCTTAGTAAGGAATGATGTGAATGTGTTGAGTATGTTGTGCAGATCAGTAGATGAGCTCAGTCTGTTCTCAGGGTGTTTCCTGAGGCGGGATGGGGGCCTGCTGGAATCTGAGCAGCCCGTGTCTGAGCACGTCTCTGTGAGGGGGGCGTCCCTCAACCGAGGGGCTGTCATGCAAGGTCGTTTGTCTTCTAGTGTTTCAGAAGAACAGACGACCCGGATAGAAGCGCAGTGAGAGAATATTTCGGATCATACTGTCAGTTGCTGGACTCCCAGGGAAATGCAAGCAAAGAAGTCTTGGCTTAGAGTCCTGATGGCAGACAAACATCTTCCAACATCTCTTTCACTCACTTACTCGGTTCATTTGGCAAAAGTGAGAAAACAACAAAGACTTTTATCTGTCTGTAATTTACTGCTTTTTACTTTCCTTATGTGAAAATGAATCAGGAATGTTTCCTGTTCGTCAGTCATCCAGAAACAATTTATGGTGTGTACATTGGAGGGAAAGTCTCCTGCTTTTATATGGGCCAGACATCTGACCACAATTGACCCACAAATTGATTAGTTGTCTGGGATAAATTATTCTATCATAAAACTATACTGGTTGGATTATTTGTCTATATATCACAAATTAATAGAGGTCAACCGATTCATCGGTTTTGCCGATTAATCGGCACCGATAGTTGATTTGCGGAACTATCGGTTATCGGCAAAAATCCATGCTGATAGTTTTCTGTGTTGCATCTGTTGCTGGAGTGGTTGAGAATGGTCTGCTGTCATTATACAGTAGGAGAGCGGCCTCTAGAGGCGGAAATCACTGACAGCACGTGTTGTTTGTTTTGGCATGTGACACAGCGCGCTAACGCGCATTTAAATACAGCCGACAGAAAATCCCGCCGCGGAACAGAGCGCCATTCACATAGTTTTCCATTAAATAACATTATAGCCTATTTGTCTCAAATCATTATTAATGTACATAATGACTTCACCCTAGGCTATAAATTATGTATTGTGCATTTTTCAACAAAACATTTTTCCGTCTGTTGCTCTAATACAGTCTGTATGCTTCATATAGAGAGCTGTAATACAGATCGCGCTTTCTCTTTCCGTTTGCTCTGTTTTTTTAAACACCGAACTTCAAACTCATTTATGCCACATTTATGCTTGAATTGAACGTGACGAGTCTGGTGTGTGTGAAACCCGTGACTTCTCCAAGACGCAGCGCTGCGCTTTTGCACAGTGTGTCACTTGCATATTATTTTTTTTATTATTTATTTATTTATTTTTTTTATATTTTGATTAGATAATCATGCAGTGTTCTAAAATAGCAGCAGATAAAATGTGAGAGTACACATACAATATCACTAACCTTTGCATGTAATTTTAATTTGGCCTTTTGTAGGTATTTCAAGATGGTCATCTTTAAGCATGACTGTTGAAATGAAATGGTAATACTTAACAATAAGAGTCCATTTGTAACATTTAATGAAAGCTGTAGAAGTATTGTTTCTTGTTAGAGTATGTTCATTTCATTTCAACATTTACTCTTATTAATAGGCTTCATCTTTAAATTTTAAAGTTTCTTCTTTTAACATTAGTAAACTATGAAATAACTTTAATAATCAATATAGTAATTAATATTAATACAAAATTTTTATTCATTTACAAAGTATGGTTCAGTACTGTTACTGCTTTTTTAAAAATAGTAAAACTCTATTTAGTTTTCGTTCAGTATCCATTTTAAAAACTATCGGTTAATTAATCGGTATCGGCCAGCGTGGTCCAACCTAGCTATCGGTATCGGTAAAATCCACTATCGGTCGACCTCTACTAATTAATAATACGTTTTAATAAATTAGAAGAGTTAATGACTTCTGAAGAAAAATCACGAGTGAATGCTTTTGACCAGTACAGATTTGCACAGAAGAACAAAATAAAATGATGCAAAGAAATACAAAACAAATGCCATTCTTCAGAGAAAGAGGCATTTAACCCCATCTGCATGTGGTTAATGTTCTTTAAACAGAGAGATTTATAATAGTGTGTTTGTTGGTGGGAGAAAAAAAAAAGACATAACTGGTCAAATTTGTTTTTAAATATAAGATATTCAGTATTAAAATCTTAAACAATTTCATTTAACCACTGAGTTGTCATTCTTTTCTGAACTTTTTTCTAACTCACATGCACATGTATATATGTTGCTTTTTGCCTATATTTTTGTCTATTTCTGGGTGATTCTACTTATCCATAAATTTTCACCTTTTGATTACAATGTTTCTGCAGTAATTGTATGTGGGATTTTAATTTCCAGTCCATTTGAGTTAATCATATCTAAGCAGTATAGTCATTTTTAAATAATAGTTGAGTTGAATAAAACAGCAGCATGTTGTGTCTAACATTAAACCCAATGCAGCTGGTTGTCAAAACAACCCATGCAGCGCTGGGTTTGTCCCTTTTTGACCAAGCACTGAGTTGCCAAAATTACCTAGATTGAGCTGTTTTTAACCCAGGATTTATTAGAATGTACAATCACAGTTTATTTGATTTCAGATGATCAGCTAATTTAAATGATCAACTAATCTAAGCTGTGGCCACATGTTCTCTCCTGCACTAAACTTTTGTACATGTGAGGTAAGAATGAGTTTTAAAGAAGTGATATTTGTATTACCATAGAAGGATTTTAATTTGTTAATGTGTAATCCAAATGTTTTTACTTGTAGAATTTCCATGTAAGTTTTCATGTCAATCTGTAATACCTGGGAAAATCAAGTCAAAGATAGTAGATCACGGCTATAAATAAGATGTTTGATGTTTATCCAAGAGGTTTCATCAGTTATCTGGTCAGTGAGGAATTCCCAGCATTTGAATTTATGCACACTGTGACCTCGCAAGACCTCTAACACACCTGCAGATGTGAAAGGAGTAAAACATTGAAGTAGCTGTTCCAGCATGACATAAGTGTCCTCCTTTTTTGGGGTTATGTGTGTATTGTTACACAAGAATATAAAGCAGTTCTTTTATTTTGCAAGTTTATAAATCTGAATTCATTCTAACTTGATTCGACTCACTCATAATGCTAACTCCAAATGATTTGGCATGGACTGGATCTATTTAAAGCTCTGCTACTAGAATTCCTTTATAACACAATTAAAAAAAACTTAAGTCTTTAAGAAGGTTACTTAAATGTTTACGTCACACAACAGAAAATGGACATTGAAAACTTTAAGAGCTGTGAAGATGTGCATGATCTTCTTGTTGCTTTTGTTCTTACATTTTGAAATTTGTCATCTTCACCTTCATGTCATTCCAAACCTCAACTTTCTTTCTGTACATAGCATAAAAGAAAGTAAAGGGATTTGGAGCGTCATGAGTATGAGTAAATGATGATATATCACTAGCATATTTTTAGCAGTAATCTTGTGAAAAGCTTGTGAACCTTGTTATTAGTTGTTCATTCCCTGTTCTCTGAGAATGTTCTACAGAGACTCTTGTTAGAAGTTAGTTGGCACATGCCCTGTTTACACAGCAATTTGATGGGTTTTGTAAGCCAAAGCAATGTTGTGATCTCTGTGAGAGAAAAAACAGCCAGCCTTCGACTGCTTGTAATGTTATCCTTGAGTTATTTGTTGTCATAATGGACTAAATTCACTTATGATGCCGGTGAAGATACAGAGCACTAGTACCCTACCAATCTACTATATGTCTGTTTCAGTTTACGGGTAAATGCACCAAAGACACAACATAATCAGCAAGCACAGTTTCAGTTTGATTCAATTTTATTTAAATTGTTTCAAAGCAGCTGCACTGAGGACATTGCCATATGCTCAGAGTGAGTAAGCCAACTGTGGCAAGAAAAACCTCCTGAAGATTAAGCAGGATGAGGAAGAAATCTTGGGAGGAACCAGACTCTGTATGGCTTAAATAGTCTAGGCTTAAAGGGGTGGTTGATTGTGATTTCACTTTTTTAACTTTATTTAGTGTGTAATGTTGCTGTTTGAGCATAAACAATATCTGCAAAGTTACGTCGCTGAAAGTTCAATGCAAAGAGAGATATTGTCTTTTAAAATTATGGCAGTTTATTGCCTACAGTTACGTCTGGTAGAGCTTCTTCCCGGGTTGGTGACATCACGAACCCTGAAATTTATATAAATCCCGCCCTCGGAAACATGCAACAAAGGGGGCGGGTCCATGTTGTGCTGCTTTAGAGAAGAGGAAGAGTTGTTGCCATGCCATCAAAACTAGGGGTGCACGAATAAATCTATTCATATATGGATCACGATTCTGTCTTCTAACGATTCTAATGGATTCACAAGTTTCAAAGTCAATGTTCTAAAGCAGTGGTTCTTAATCCTGTTCCTCGCTCTGCTCTGCATCTCTCTCTCTCTCTCTCTCATTCAGATCATCAGATCGTCAGCTCCTTCAGTAAACTGTGTTCTAAACACTTTGTGTATAGATAGACAGATATTTTTCACAGCTACGAGAAGTGTTAAACATGGACGCGTAGCGAGCAATACTTGCTGGCAAACACTTCTTACTGTTACAAAAATGCTACAACACAATCATGTATAAAATCATTACAATCATTATAAAACGGATAGTTCCGGTCCTTGATTCTGATTGGTTGAGCCACGAAGCTGTTGTAAATTACACTACAAACCTACACCTTTGTTTACTTTGTGTGTTGTTTGGCAACCACTTTGTTCCAACCATAGGTTCCAACCACAACTGTTTCTGAGGAACTACATTGTTTGGTGGAAGAATACTGTTTTTATTAATATCATTACACTTATTTGCTCTCTTTTGTTTTGTGAAACCTTACTAAGTATATGGAATAACCGTTTTATAAAAGCAATAAGCCTCGTGAAGCCGTGGTTTACAGTGAATTTATAACAGCTAAGGGGGTTTTAGGCACTCCGCTTCGCGTCATGCCTAACAACGCCCCTTAGCTGTTATAAGTTCACTGTAAACCACGGCTTCTTGGGGCTTATTGCTTTATTCTGCTGTATTACAGCTTTAATCAGGATAAAAACGTATATTAAAAGCTAACATAAGCAGTAGCATTTACAAATAACAGTGTATCTAAAAGTATGAGACAACTACAAACAAAAAACATACAATTCTGGGCACACTGGGCCACCTAACCAATCTGAGCCCATTGTGTGTTTCTGAGGGAGGGGCTTCATAAAACCAGGAAGTCTTCAGAGTGTTCATAAGAGAAGGTACAGAGCGGTGTAGAATAAAGGTAAATTATGTGAAAAATAATGTTTTTTTTTTTTTTTTTTAAAACAAAGCATTAACACATTTTAGACTTCACCCCATAAACACAATCAAGCCTAGAAAAAAAACAGTCAACCACCCCTTTAAATTGTCTATGCCAATGTATATAAAGTTGTAGAAAAGTGTAATAGTCACTTGTTAAATGTTATTAAATAACATATTATAGTTGGTAATTGTGTGATTGGAGCCCAGCCTGAGATTACTGTCGTGATTCAAGCAGTGTTCAGGGAAATATCCCTCATCTGCTGGCTTATGGAATGACAAACATCATATTCAGTTCCTCAGAAAAGATGAGTTATAGGTGGGGGATAATGGGATAATTTTTGGTGGGGCTGGATCTGATCAGGACAGAAGCTTGTGAGGTAGAGTCAGGGAAAATTGTGATAATGTTAGTAGTCTTATTCCCTAATTATGGTTCATATACTCTGTTATATCCTGAGAATAATAGTTGGGATTCCAGCAACCCTAACAATACAGCACAGCTGAGCACATATCTATAAAAAGTTAGCTATGAGGTTGGCTAGACAGAAAGAGTCTAGACTCAAGGTGAGAGAGTGTATTCCATATCTCAGAGGCCATGAAGGAAAGGGATATGAAGTAGATATTGAATGCACAATTTCTACCTCACTCATTGCATTTGTAATAACTGTTAATATTATGCGCAATAATAGTATATTTACCTACATTCTCAGGGTACTCACATTATATATAATCTCACTGGTACTACTAGTTGTATAATTAGTCTGCTGGTCAGAAGGTGGGAATAAGATAAAAATGTTTTTCAAAGTCTATTATGAAAGTGAAAGTCGTGACGTATTGTCAAGTACAGTGACCCATACTCGAAATTGGTGCTCTGCATTTAACCCATCCAAGTGCACACACACAGCAGTGAATAGTGAACAAACACGCACACACACACCGTGAACACACACCCGGAGCAGTGGGCAGCCATTGCTCCAGCGCCCGGGGAGCAATTGGGGGTTCGGTGCCTTGCTCAAGGGCACCTCAGTCATGGTATCGAAGGCAGACAATTTTTTCTATTATCCAAGGTTTCTATTATGCAAGGTTTTTTTTTTTTTTTCTTTTTTTTTTGTGCTATCAGATGTCTTTGTAAGCTTAAGGGGTTTAAAGATTCAGCCTCTTGGGCGTTTACTGGGGTACAGAGGGCTTAGTACTTTAAATCAGAGGTTTAAATGCAAGTAGCAGTATTTTATAAATTAAATTAAATTATTTATAATTGAACTGGCAGACAACTAATGTAGCATAGAAACAAACATATTCTGACACTGTTTATTTCCTCTGGACATTGTACAGACTCTGCTGCATCTTGAAATTACAAATACATGAACTTATTCATTCATATGCCACCATGATGATATACTGGGTAAGGATATTGATGAAGTAACCTTAAATCAAGAGATTGTTGTCAAGTACCATGTTGTGTAACAGTAAAGCATGACTCATTTGAACATCTAGACACTGTATTAAAGGGACATCTTAAAATGTTCTAATAAACAACTTGGAACAACTTGGAAAACTGTCAAATTACATCTGGTGTGGAGGACATATGCATGTCATAACAATGAAAGCTAGTGTCATTGTTCCTTGTAATACACTCATAAATATGGCGAGTTTGACGTAAACCAGGCTAGGATGGCAATGTGATTGTCATGTTTGTCTGAAAGAATGTTATAATTTATAATGTCAAAGGTAATACTAAAATTTGAATTTGTGTTCAGACCCACGATGACTGATAACTATCGTCAAAATTGTTTTTAAATAATACCTGTTATTGATTAAAGTTATGGTATATTGATATATATGGTATATTCAGAGTCATATGTACTCAATGCATGACGAAGGCCACAGCAATAACATATGCTTTGTTTGAGCCAAGTATGTTTATCTTTTGTTTCCAGAGATCTGAGATTCAACAAAATCAAGGATTTCCAGCCAGGATCCTTCAGACGATTAAAAAACCTCAATACACTGTAAGCGTCAATGTTTTCTAAACTGGTTTCATGAAAAACACACCTCATAAAACTAAACATTTTGGAGCATGTTCCTTTGTTTGAAACCGTATATTTTGATGTCTAATACATTTCTTTCCTCTTTCTTTAAGGCTTTTAAATAACAACCACATTAGAAGAATCCCAAGAGGAGCCTTTGAAGATTTGGAAAACCTAAAATATCTGTGAGTGTTTCTTTACCTCTTTTGATTGCTTATTAAAATATAGAAATTGTGGAAAAATAAAAATAAAAAAAGGGTGATGCTTTATGGATAAAATTTTCCCAGCTTAAGTTCTGAGTTAGAGAAGTCAAGTAATATTAGTTTTAAAGCATAGCTACTGTATAACCACTGACTGAAAGCATATTGTAAAGTTAAAATGTACAATATAGTAGATGATGTGATAAAAATGTTCCCTTTTAACTTGATTTCAGAACCATGAGCCAACATGTTGCACCATGCTCACCACTTGTATGAATGATTCAGTCATTACTACTGCTATTGTTTGACACAGAAGAGAGTTGAGATCATGGAAAGAGACTCTCACTCATGTGGGAAACTTAATTGTCTGCACTGTAAAATTATCTGTCTGACGGCCCTGACCCAAAAGCTTGGAGATCAGAGTCAGGCGGAGCTGGAGTAATTGCTCTCTGGGCAGACGTTGCACAGTTCCTGTCTTTGTTCGTCACAGAGCAATTTGAGAATCTGTAACTTTAGTTGTGGTGAGAGCAGCCTGTGTTTATATTTAAATAGAGTCGGTTGTTTGAAATGTTTCACACCTGGTTTTGCCTAGATAACATCTAAACTCAGCGGCTAAGAGAATACAGTTAGAGTAACTGTACAGTATTCTTATTTTTATTTTTATTTCTTACTTTTTGAATAAAAATCGTTTTTGTGACACTGCCCATCTAATGCACAATATGGGTCTAAAATGACCCGTATTCATTTCCTATGTTATTTCAGTAGTGGCTGAGTGTTTCTTTGCTGAATCTTGAAAAGGAATGCATTTTATCATTTATTATTCCAGGTATTCATTAAATGTCTTGTTTTTGATTTCCACAAATCATTATTTATTTTTCCTTTCTTCACTTTATAAAAAAACACAGTTTTTGTATTTCTACATCAATTTTACACACATGGGTCAAAAATGACCCATATAGAAACCTTTGATTATTTGCTATTTTTTTGCAAGTAGGAACATATTTACTGCAGAAAACTATTCACCTGCCCCACATTTCACAACTCAACATGGCTGCTTTAGAATAATTGATGCATTTAGTATAAGTATATCAAATATTTTCTGTGGTAATAAATTATAAAATGTGGAAGATAACTGGACATAATATTTTAATGTTAGGCTAAGGTTACCTTGACCTTGAAATGTCCAATACTATTAACTAGCTTGTTGTTGACATTCTATTTTAGCTAACTAATGTTAGCTAGGTCAACAAAATAATAGTCAAAATAATATATTATATACAAGTATATATCATTGCTGTCAGGCAGAAACCTTGTATCTCCATATTTCATCATTTTTATTTTTTGTCATAAATCAGTGCTATTGGTCACCCTTTATGTCTGTCAGTGTTTCTGAAAAGTAATGGTTTTGGACATACAAGGATTCTGTCTGACTGACAGCGACAATATTTAATCAGTGTATACATGGATCAACTGCTTGTTGTGCACTCTTTATCCAGAGTGTTAGTATGGCTGATCCCAGACATTCTAGTTTAATGGCTGAAGTGTTTGTAGAGATGCTGTATGATGAGGAAGATCAGGCAATTCTTAGTCCTGATTCAGAGTCTGAAATATCTAATGCTGATGACCTAGACCAGGGGTGGCGAACTCCGGTCCTGGAGAGCCGCAGCCCTGCAGAGTTCAGCTCCAACCCTAATTAAAACTCACCTGCCTGTAGCTTTCTAGTAACCCTTCAGACCTTGATTAGCTTGTTCAGGTGTGTTTGATTAGGGTTGAAACAAAACTCTGCAGGGCTGCGGCTCTCCAGGACCGGCGTTCACCACCCCTGACCTAGACTGAAGAGGAAACTCAGAACAAGTCCAATAGATTGAATAAAAATGGTTTGCATCTACTCATGTAAGCGGAGAACACTGAGGTGGCCCATGGTTCTGTGGTACAATGTGCTGGATGTTACCACCATCACTGCCTACACCAGGGGCGGCCAACATCGGTCCTGGAGAGCCACAGTCCTGCAGACTTCATCTCCAACCTTAATCAAACACACCTGAAAAAGCTAATCAAGGTCTAAAGGTTACTGGAAAGCTAGAGGAAGGTGAGTTTTTATCAAGGTTGAAGCAAAACTCTGCAGGGCTGTGGCTCTCCAGGACAGACGTTGGCCACCAACTTCACTGCACAACACCCTGATTACATGGCTGGTGTGACCAATGCACGAAGGAGCTGGTCAAAGAGCTTGTCATGCCAGATATGAAGAGGTGCTTGGAGGGCAGGCCCCACCTTCAAAACCATATTACAAAGGCAATGGAAAGATGTGGGATAAAAACAAAACACAGCCACCACCTGGCCACAGGTATAGATCAGGCAGAAGGGTCAATCAAGGAGAAAGAGGTCCAGGATCTGCCCAGCTGCCAAAGACAGACAAGTCATAAGCTGGTGTTTCCATTGTCAGGCCTGTGTGCAAGGAGCACAAACCTGTAGTTGTCATTTGTGAGGCATGTAAGCACTGAGATGGAAGTTTGAGATAGCGCTGTACCTGTGTGATTTAGTTTTACTTTCATCTATTCAGTCACATTCACTACAATTCACTACAGTTGCACTATAGACAGTTCAATTTCAGTGTTATCGGTTATCAGTGATATGCGTAAGTTATGTGTGACAAAATGGCAAATAAACCTATTTAAAGTGTTACATGTGTTGTTCTAAATAACTGCTAAAATAATTATTTTAACAAAATGTCTTTATTGTTTTGTTTTTTCATGCTTACATAGATGGGTCATTTTTGACCCATGTGTGTAAACTTGTAGTAATGCAAAACCTAGGGAAAAAAAAAACAAAATATTAATTTGTGGTCATTGTAAAAAAGATATTTTGAATATTCATGGATCATGGAATTTATAGATCAGGAAATATCAAATCCTGAAATAAACTGATTTCAAAAGATAAAACAAAAAAATGCCCAGCGAAGCATGAAATAACAGGAAATGAATATGGGTCATTTTAGACCTATGTTGTGCATTAGAAGGGGTTTTCATAGCGTATGCATCAAAGGCTTAAGAAAATGAAGCATTTTTTATCACCACTATGATAAATTTTGCATTGTGGCATTAATTATTATTATTACTTTATACATTATTATTGGGACATCCATCCATACCCCTAAATATATATATATATATATATATATATATATATATATATATATAATATATATGTATATGTATATGTATGTATATATTTATTTATTTTAATTTTTCATTTAATATGTATTTATTATATTATTTATTGATTGATTGATTGATTTTTTTTTTTTTTTTTCCCATCATAGCTATACTGCCAAAACAAGCCAAAAAAGTAGTCAGCTCTTAGTGTATCCATCACTAAATTCCCTTTTTAAGAATTATAATATAAAAATATTTGTATAACTCATTGGTGATTGACCACTGGACTGTGTGAAGCCTAAATAATCTCTACAAGAGGCTGAACAATTAGAGCCCACTGTTATTCTAGTTCTGGTGGTCTAAAAGACAAACGCTGACTTCACAGACTACAACTCGTGTGTCACTCCAGATAAACATACCGAGTATTATTAGTCTCAGGCTGAGCATTATTTCATTCATTAACTGGTCTTGGGCGGTACAACCATCAGACACATGTGATAGTTCACACAGTCATGATGTCCAGCTGGGGCGTTGTCTGAAATAGTACTTTAAAATTTCCCCTTCTGGTTACTCAAGCAAGGTCCAGTGGTATGGCTAGTCCTCCAGACACAGTGAATGTAACCTGCTTTGTGGCTGGTTTGGCATTTTACCACTGTAATTCAGATGCTGTAAACATTGAACAGGTTTTTGCATAAGAAACCCTCACATTTTTTCAGGGTTCTTACTATGAAATGAAATCTAAAAAAAAGTTAGATTTTATTTCTGCTTTATATTTATATAACATTTATATTTAGTTTAACTTTATGTAATAATATACATAAAACTGAAATAAAATTAATAATTTTATAGATAAAAAGTAAAAACAACAAAACACACAACAAAATGAAAATGAAAATTGAAATCTTAACATTATCTTAGAAGAACTAAAATAATAATAATTTAATTAGTCACCAGCTGGTTTTTGTTTTACATGTATAGTAGGGTCCAAAAGTCTGTTATACATATTCATATACATTTTTCAGTTTTACCTTTTGCTAAAATTGTTACTGATAATATAATCTGATACCAATAGAGAAATTAATATCAGTGGAGTAATACTGAGAAAAATAGAACGATTTTTCCTAATGATTTCAGACTTCTTCATGGTCTGAGTGATATTCCCATTACAGCAAGAATATTCTTTGCAGATTCTTAACTTGAACAGCTCTCATAACTTACTCAAAACTTAACAAGATTTGCACTGTTTAGTACTAAAAAGTGCATTGCTTTAGTGGTGCTTACATATGCAAATATTGAATACTTGTATGGGAAGACACAGCATATCTGCAGCATATGCTTCCTGTGGGATAGTGTCATAGTCCTCAAAGGTCACAGGATCATTTGGTTTATGTGACTGAGCGCTGGTTCTCAACAGCCCACTGTCCCTGGACAGGAAAACCACAAAATTTCATTCCTGTTTCCCACAGGTCACCCTATCTGTGTTATCAGTATACAGTCAATATGCATCAGTTTTTTTTTTTTTATTATTTATTTATTTATTTTTTCTATTATTCCTGCATTATCTGATTAAAAAGTTCATTTTGATCTTTATTTCTGTGTGCATGTTTTATTTTTCTTGTCTCTGTTAAAAATGGGAGATCCTTCAATGTTTGACACTCGCTATGTACTAATATTCCTGAATAATTCTTTCAGCTATTTGTACAAGAATGAAATCCAGGCGATAGACAGAGAAGCTTTTAAGGGGCTCGTCTCTCTAGAACAGCTGTAAGTAACCTTTTGCCTTGTCACCTCCAAGTCTCTCAAAGTTAAAGGAATAGTTCACCCAATTTCTGATACAAAGCTATTGTACATCTTTCAGAAAATGCAGAATATACTGAAGTCACTACAATGATATTTTTATGATGAAAAATATCTCCAGTTCAAATTTATTATGGGAATTGTTGTGAAAAAAAAAATTAATTAAAAAAAAAAACAATCAACAACTAAAAATAAATCTTTCACTAAGAAATTTATATGGGAGCAATGTGACTGAGTAAATGATTGCAGATTATTAGATATATTATACATACAGTATATTTGGGTGAGCTATCCCTTTAAGGTTATGATGCAGTTTGATCCATGTTTTTACAAATGAAAGATATTTTATCAAGCATGTTGCCAAATTGAGGAGGGTGATACCTACAAAACTGCAAAATGCCCTTCCTTTTATATTTTACAGAGAACCACTTGGGATCAATAGCTCATATTTTAATGTTCCACTTTTAGTTAACATGGTTATTTTGTGATATCTGCCATGATGTGATAAATCTCTGGCTTGCAGCTGGATAGAGTTCAGATAATATTGTAGGTGTCGTGTCATGTGCATAGGTCATTCAGCTTAAAAAGCATCCATGATTTTGATATGGCTTGTGATGTGCCAAGAAGACATTTACAGTTTACATAAACACATTTTACAGTCACCTCAAGCATTTATTATTACTCTCTATGATCCTTTGACTCTGTTATTGTTGATCTCATTTAAAACCCACAGTATATTTGCCTTGTAGCAAGAGTTATTTATTATGTCACTGAAATGTATTATTGCCTTGTTCATATTGTTCAAGTCAATATTAAATGGAATTAGATTTAATTAAAAATAAACATATTTGCTTTCCTAAAACACGTCCTTGATCTTACATGATTAACTAGTGCACATTGTTTTAAATAAAATAAAATAATAGTCACCATCCAAGTTCTCAATAAATAAAATAGAGTCTTGCTCTTTGTTTTCTTGTTGAAAATGCATAAGATTAAGGAAGTAAAACAGGTACTGGACAAGTTTTTGTTGACAGACATTAGGCACAGAAAATGTAATAACATTCAAAATGAAGTAAAATTAAACTGAGGAAAAGCTCTAGATACTATGTTTATGGCAAGTAAAACAATGTGACTCTCTCTCACACAGATACCTGCACTTCAACAACATTGAGTCATTGGAGCCGGAGTCTTTCTCTCATCTACCCAAGCTTGAGCGGCTGTGAGTTACGCATGCATCTCAGACCTCACAATCACTCAGATTCCTACAGGGTTGCATGTTTAGTCATGATAACACTTCCTTTTGAAATGAGATCAAAAAAGATGAGCATGTAGGCAAATGTATGCTATGAGCTGTAGCTTATGTTCTGGTTTGTTTTGAGAGAGGAATTGTCTTCAAATGGATGTTTTGACCCTGTAAACCCTGACATATGAAAGAAAAATCATGTGTGTTTTTGTTTGTATCATATTTTATACAAACATTTTTTGGCTCATATAGTATGATAAAGTGAGAATATGGATCTCAAACTTGAGGAGGAAAACACCTCAGTTTTATTCAGATGCTCAAACTGGGTAAAAATATGCAATTTAGTGCAGATGCTGATATTTATATAGGCAAAGAGTAAGATGAAATTCTGATAGCTTGTACATCAATGAGATCTTATAACAGATACTTACATAAAATTAAATAAATATCTTAAATATGCTGATTGTGTACAACAGGTTTATAGGGATCTACTTTTCTCTGTTGTCTGAATGAAAATGGTTTCTACTTCAATTTTTTCAGTGTTAAAACTATTGAGGGGGGGTTAAAGTAGCCCCTAAATTAGCGCAATGACCATATCCCAAATAGCAAAACTCAAAATACAGTCAGATTATGCAGATTGATCATAAACACAGCTAAAAGGCCTCCTACTAGTGGCCCTCCTTCACAAAATTTAACATTTAGCACAGTTTTATCATAGGTAGAATGTTTCAGTCAAATGTAGTTTATGCAATATTTTAAACCTTTAACCCACGAGGAAAATCAGCCCATGGCAGCAGTTTAAAAGTAGCCCAATTTCATGGAAGAAAACATGGACTTGACAACCCTGCATCCAACACGAGCTGCAGGAGTCAGATTTGACTGATCATGGATCGAGAGTAAGGAGAGACGACTGACAGTCTATGATGGAGGATTTGCTGCTCAACAGATCCTGAGCTCATTGACAAATATCTTATCTCGTAAGATGTGCTTCCTTTACACAGAGGACGCGTGATTGTGAAATCGAAAGTGAACCGCGAGCGCTCATTCAAAAGCAATTTCAATACTCCGCATATTGATAACGGCCCTCTGATACATGAAAATTATATGCAATATTAGAATGTTTGTGGGACTGGACACAACCTCAGTCGCAGGAGTGGAACAGACATGTTGCGGGAGCGGGCGGTAATGGTCAGAAATTAAGCAGGAGCAAGATTAAGAAAACGCATACGTCTTACAAAAATGTACACAATGAATAACGACTGTAGAAAGCAAAAGCCAAATCCCGGACATTTTGAGCGATTTAGAAATCCCAGCTGGACGCATTTTTTTAGGTCCAAAAGAGGACATGTCCAGAAAAAAAGAGGGCGTATGGTAAACATAAATGTAATGGCTAAGATGCATAAAATAAATTGGGTAAAGTCTACACAATACTTTACAAAAAATACCTACAAAAAGCAAGTAATATGAACTCTTGATTATTAAACACTAATGTTTTTGTATGTAGCATTGCACATGTTTACAATGAGCAAGTAAGAAGTTACATGCCACTGCACTGTTTAGTAACAGCTATTCCTCATTGAGTGACTTCAGTATGAAGTATGAATAGACTTCATTCAGGTGATTCTCTTTACTTAAAAACACATGAAATAGCACTTAATGACACCATTTACTCTCATGATCCAGCCCTGTGCAAAACATGCTGGGAACTAACAATCCACTGCCCAGTTTCAGGTAATGCAACAAAATGATTCGGGTAATCCCAACAGAAATAGATTAAGTAAATTTCAATTTAAAATTTTGAAGTGGATTGTGTTGTTTTAGCTCAAATTGTACAAGCAGCTTAAATCATTTTTATTACAGTGTCTCATTCCTTTCTGTTGCCCCGAACTCTGAATGTTTAGAGATTGTGGCGCTGAATTCACCCACACACATTCTGATATCTTTCAATGACCGGAAAGTCACTCGTACATAAACAGGGATTAACATGTGGGTTAGGGACCAGTTCACTGCTGGAGTTTACAGAGAAGCTAGAAGCTAGTGAAGAAGTGAAAATGTAAAAAGAATCTGATTAATGAAACTAACCCTCCTGTTGTTTATTTGACTAGTTGTGAACAGTAATGTCATCCCTGGGAAAGTGACCCCATCTGACCTGGTAGAAAATAAGATCCTTGTGGACCTTCATCTTTGCATCTCTGTTCCACAGCGCATATAAATTACCGGCCAACATTTTGGAATAATTAGGTTTTTTTTATTTTTTATTTTTTGTTTTTTTGTTTTTTCACCAAGGCTGCACTTATTTGATCAAAAATACTGTAAAATTGTGAAATATTACAATCTAATCTGTTTGCTATAGTAATATATTTTAAAGTGTAATTTATTCCTGTGATGCAATGCAGTCATTCAACCACACCAACACCAGCTGCAAATTTATCAGGTATTTAAAAACCAAAGAACTGCCAAACGATTTTGTGAGATTTTGTTTTGCTTTCTCTATCATGTCAGATCACCTTCAAAACAAATACCACAATTTGTAATGCATACCAATAAATGTTACGTGCTTGATGTTAAAACGGGATGATACCATAACATTTATATGAGACAACTGTTACTGGATGTGGTGCAGATCAAAGATGGTACTGAAAAGTAGTATTTCAAAAGATCTTTACTGGACGCGTTGTAGACAGATACAAATAATATGTAAAAAGGGAAAAGAAATTATGAAGTTTAACACAGGGGAAAAAAACAGGAGTGTCACCCAAATTAAAGAAATAAGATAAAACAATCCTTATAACTAACCTTACACTAACTAACCAAAAGAAATATGAAAATAGGGGAAAGTCGTGGCCTAATGGTTAGGGAGTTGGGCTTGTAACCTGAAGGTTGCCGGTTCGATTCTCGCACCGGCAGGAATTGAAGGTGGGGATTGTGAATGAACAGCACTCTCTCTGCCTTCGATACCATGACTGAGGTGCCCTTGAGCAAGGCACCGAACCCCCAATTGCTCTGGAGCAATGGCTGCCCACTGCTCCGGGTGTGTGTTCACGGTGTGTGCGCGTGTTTGTTCACTATTCACTGCTGTGTGTGTGCACTTGGATGGGTTAAATGCAGAGCACCAATTTCGAGTATGGGTCACCATGCTTGACAATACGTCACGACTTTCACTTTCACTTTCAAAATAAAACCGAATTCTTCAGTGTAAACAACGCTCGAACTAAACTCCTATAAACTACAAACAAAAATACAAGGGTGGCGTAACACTCGCAAATCTAATCTAACAAAGTACAAACTAGCCTAATCAAAAACAAGTGAACAGTATTGTAACAACAATTGACTAGGTATTCGAATCATCACCAAGAGACACGTTTGATTAAGTAGTTCGATGCGCCAGAATGCATTCTTAACTTTGAACTTGACCCGTAATAGGACTGAAACTCCAACACCGACATCGGCGTTATCTTAGCCAAAGTCAATAGCCAAAGAACAAATCTATAAATAGATCAAAGCATAACTCCATAAGGCAAAATACATTAAGCCTCGGGAGACCACTGGTGTCGACGCGAGACTGCTGACCGCGTTGGAACACAAGGTACACTGGCGTGGTGCACATCAACTCAAGTCCTCAAATACAGCTGGCACGTCAGCAGATTGGCAGAACATCGTGACGTCAGAATGATGATTGACAGTCGAGTCCACCAATAAACACCGACCTAGAAGCGGAGCAAAAAGTAACAAAAAAAAGACAGGAGAGCGAGAAAAAGAAACAATATACACAAACACACGTGGAACGTAACACTCCCCCCCCTTAAGACAAAATTATATGGATTTAAAAAAAAAAAATAAAAAAAAAAAACATAGTTTTAACAATTCTTACTCCAATATTCTTTTTCTTAAGCTCTTGACAAAGCATTAGCCATTATGTTTTCTGAACCTTTCTTGCTTTCAATCATCAGGTGGTAACCTTGGACAACCAACGACCAGCGCATCAGCCGCTGATTCTGGTTATACATACGAGACAGGAATACTAAAGGGTTGTGATCAGTAAATACCATTATTGGCAAATTGCTTGAACTCAAATATACATCAAAATGCTGCAATGCCAACAGTAAAGCTAAAGTTTCCTTCTCGATAGTAGAGTAATTCAACTGACTTTTGTTGAACTTACGTGAGAAGTAACATACAGGATGTCAATACCGTAGATGTCCTCTTGAATAAGCACTGCGCCTGCGCCAGCAAAGCTTGCGTCAATCTCCAACTTGAAGGCTTTTTCGTACACTGGTGCTGCAAGGACAGGAACACTACATAACAAAGCCTTAACATTCTCGAAAGCATTCTGACATTCATCTGACCACAAAAACGTGCGCGAAGGACTGATGAGTGACGTCAATGGACTAACAACTGTAGAGAAGTTCTTACAAAAATTCCGGTAATAACCAGCCATCCCTAAAAATCTGCGCAGTTCTTTACGCGAAGCAGGGACCGGAAACTCCGCAATAGCGCTTACCTTCACCTCTATAGGTCGCACTTGTCCTTGACCCACTTCTCTGCCCAAGTATGTGATTGTGGCTTGACCGAAGTCACATTTGGCAAGATTTAACGTTAAAGAAGCATTCTCGAGGCGTGTAAACACTTCATGAAGAGTTGAGACGTGTTCTGACCAATCCGTAGAATAAATCACAAGATCATCCAAATAAGCGTTACAAGTAGGAACTCCTGCTAGTACGAGGTTAATAAGTCTTTGAAATGTAGCCGACGCGTTGCGCATGCCAAATGCCGTCACGCAATATTGCATAAAATCATCTGGAGTTACAAACGCGGAAATGTCCGAGGCACGGGCTGTTAAAGGCACTTGCCAGTAGCCTTTTAACAAGTCCAGTTTACTGACAAATTTTGCTGGTCCAAGTGTGTCCATGCAATCCTCCATGCGCGGCAATGGAAAGCAGTTGGGAACAGTCAGTGCATTTATCTTTCGATAGTCTGTACAGAATCTAGCAGTCTAGCAGAATCTACTAGTTACAAGTAGACATGGAGAACTCCACGGACTACAACTCGGCTTCGCCAACCCATTTTCGAGCAAACACTCCACCTCGGTTTTCATCACAGAACGTTTCAGAGCGTTAACTCGATAAGCATGCTGCTTCAACGGGACAGCATTACCAACATTGATGTAATGTTGTAGTACCGTGGTACAAGAAGGAACATCGTGAAAAAGTGAATGAAAAGAGCCAATCAACTCGTTAATGTCGCGTCTCTGAGGATCAGTCAAATGAGATAAGTGAGAATTTAAGTCAGCTAAAATCTCAGAGTTCTTAAACCTAGCGCACCATTGGTGCGAGTGTCTAATGATTACTCCATCATCTTCACTATCAGGAGTAACGTCACAAACCAGTGCAATAACCGGTGCATTAGTGACTTCAGGTTGCTTAACTTTTGCAACATCTTTCAACAACGGCTCTCGAGCATGAAACGCCTTCAGCATATTCACATGACACACGCAAGATTTCTTTCGGCGATCCGGAGTGCGAATGACATAATCTGTATTACTCAATTTTTTCAACACTTCATACGGTCCCGAAAAACGTGCAGAAAGAGCAGAACCGACCACTGGCAATAAAACCACGACCACTGGCAATAAAACCAGCACTTCATCACCTTCTTTAAAATCGCGCAAAACAGATTTACGATCAAAGTGACTCTTCATTGTGAATTGTGCGTTCATCAACGCCTCTTTTGCCGCAGAACAAGCCTGATGCAGTCGTTCACGAAACTTACTGACATAATCCAGTACATTCATTTTGACACTTGTCTCCACATATAACACGTCCTCTTTGAGCATCTTAATTGGACCTCTCACAGAATGACCAAATACCAGATCCGCAGGACTAAATCCTAAACTGTCCTGTACTGCTTCCCTAACAGCAAATAAGACTAAAGGTGTACCCTCGTCCCGATCCTTACCCGTGTCCATACAGTATTTACAAAGCATAGCCTTTAATGTCTGATGGAACCTTTCTAAGTCTCCTTGGCTTTCTGGGTGATACGCACTCGAAGTCCGGTGAGAAATTTTCAAGGTTTTTAACACTTGAGCAAAAAAGATTTGACATAAAATTTGTACCTCGGTCAGTCTGTATAACTATGGGTAGTCCAAACAATGAAAAGAATTTCACCAGCACCTTAATTATTACAGGCACCGTGATTTTCCTCAGCGGGATCGCTTCAGGGAAACGCGTCGCTGCGCACATCATTGTCAATAAGTATTGATTACCAGCTTTTGTTTTGGGCAATGGACCCACACAATCAACAATGACATGCTCAAAAGGTTCCCCCAGAACCAGTATAGGAACCAATGGAGCGGGCGGAATAGTCTGGTTTTAAGCTTACCCGAGAATTGACAGATCTGACACGTTCTACAGTACTTCGAAACATCAGTTTTTAATCGAGGCCAGAAGAAATGCTTCAATATTCGATGGTATGTTTTCTTAATACCCAGATGCCCGGATAAATCATAGTCGTGAGCCAGAGAGAGTACCATTTGTCTGTAACATGCGGGAACGACAATCTGGCTTGATCCATTCCATTCAGAGTCCTTCGAATCGTCCGGACACCATCTACGCATCAACACTCCATTCTCCATGCAAAAAGCAGTTTACCTCCCCTGTGCCACCTCTGGAGAAACAACAGAAGAAAAACATTTAAGCAAAGTGGAGTCATCTTGTTGAGTAGCGATAAGGTTATCACGTGTTACGTGCAAGTTCAAGTTGTTTGAACTTGAAAAGACAGATTTTCCTTCCAGCTGATCATCAACCATCAACACATCATTCACAAATGTAGGGCCATAAAAGTTGAACACAAGTCATCTGCATCAGCAAATTTGCGAGCCTGAGCACGCGTAATAGCACAGACCGAAAAAACTTCAGGGAACTCTTCTAACAGTTCATCGGGTACTGACAAATCAGGTTTATCACAAACCTCTAACAAAGGCATAACTCTCCCATCAGCTATGTCATTGCCCAGAATGAAGTTCACGCCTCGCACAGGTAATTTATCACGCACTCCAACCTTCACAACTCCAGCAAACAAGTCTGATTTTAAATAAATCTGATGCAGAGGAACTTTTACTGTACCCATTTCGATACCTCGGACCAACACATGACTACCACAGAAAGTTTGCTCAGGACAAGGCAACACGTCCATCATTATGAAGGACTGCTGGGCGCCAGTGTCACGAAGTATGGTTACTTTCCCCTGATTTGTAAGCTTATCATCAACAGATACCAACCCTTCCGTCAGAAAAGGTTGATAACTGGTGTCAAGCTTTTCACTGCTCTCAGCATCAACGATATCAACAGTTTTCACAAAGGCAACATTTTTAGTACCAGTGCCTTGTTGCTTGCGTTTTAAGGCAAGACAATCAGCAATAACGTGTCCAGTTTTACGACAATAAAAACACTCCCTATCCTCTCTAATTTTCGTAGCATTACTTTTCCAGCGCGACTGATCTTTTGAAGTAGACGAAACAGGCAAAACTTTCTCGGTACGAACCGAAGTAAAAACATTTTTATGAGTCAATGTAAACTCAGCACAAACAGATGCCTGAGACAAAGAAATTACTTTTTTTTCATTGAGGTAAACCACAATGCGATCAGGAATACAACTCTTAAATTCCTCCAAAAGGATTAATTCGCGCAACGCCTAAAAATCTGACACCTTATTCGATGCGCACCACTTGTCGAACAATACACATTTTTCTCTAGAGAATTCTACGAAGGTCTGACCTGAATTTTTCCTATGATTCCTGAAACGTTTCCTATACGCTTCAGGTACAAGTTCGTATGCTCGCAAAATTGCCGCTTTAACAACGTCATAATCCAAACTGTCTTCCAAAGACAGAGCAGCACATACTTCTTGAGCCTTTCTAATTAACCTACATAAGGATTTCAAGTCGCAGTTCCCTTTCGGCGTGACTCTCCGCTAATCTCTCGCGCTCTTCACTCTGAAGTCTCGCAAGATGTAACTTGAGGTGAGCATCACCTCCAGACTCAGCTGGAGAAAAAGGTTCGAAGGGCGGCAGAGCAGCTTTGGCTTCGGAACCCTCCGCCGCAGCAGCTCCACTCGCTTCTCCCTTGCCTAACCCAGAAGAGCGAGTGTCAACGCCAGGTGAACTACCAGCCAACACCAACACCCCTCGTTCCCCTAAATGCTGCACAACGACGCTCTTAATATCTCGTTTTAACTGCTGTCTAGAGACTGAAATTTGGAAATGCTCAGCGACTCTCAACAAATCATCCTTTCTGCACGCATCTAATTGTTCGACAGTTGGTGCACTAACAAAACTTTCTAAGTCAAAATCAGCCATACCGGTTACGTTCGACACATTTACCAAACAGCCTCCAATTTACCATTTAAACAATACTCTGTTCAGGGTTGATCCGTCATCATACCAGCAACAATGTCTCACATATCATCCCAACAAAAGGAATGATTATCCCACCACTGCCACCAATAAATGGCGGGGGGGGGGGGTCTTCTGTCCTGGTCACAGATTGTCTATGCCTGATTTTTAAATACACACTTTTGAAACTGTGCACCTCTCACTGATATCTATTGCAGGTTTCTGCACAATAACAGAATTACTCATCTTGCATTAGGAACATTCTCCCACCTGCAGTCCATGAAGAGACTGTGAGTATTACTCAAGCTTATTTACAGTTGGGTGAAGCAGTAGTTTGCTCAGAAATTGTCTTTGCATTTAGTTAAAAATTAGAGCTTGAAAAATTTTGAAAAGTTGGTTATGTTCCACTTTACCTACAAAAACTTTATAAATGGGACATTTAATTAAAATATTTAGTGCAGTGTTGTTTTAATATCTTTGAGATCCTATTATATTTTTATTAGTATTTTGAATTGGTTTTCATTTTTAATTTGAAATTGTTGTAATTGTTGTTTTTGTAGTTTTTATTTAAATGTTTACGTTTTGATTTTATTTTTTAATGAAATTTTTAGTACATCAAGTTTAAATAAATGAGAAATGCTGCCTGCTTTACCAAAACTAAAATCAAAATAACTTTTTTTTTTTTTGTCATGATTTTAATTTCAGTTAACTAATAATATTTAATTTAGTTAACTAATAATAACCTCGCTTTAGTTCCATACCTTTAGATGAGGATGTTAAAAAGTCATTTTTAAATTTTTTATTAACAGGCAGCTCATAATTTTAGGGATTTCAATGTTTTGATGTACTAAATAATTTGAAATCTATTAAAAATCAAAGAAAGTATTTGGTTTTGGTTTGATATTCTGAACCTCCTCCTACCAGCCATTCGAGACTAGATAATAAAACTTGTTTGGCAAGGATTAGGATTAGAGGTACACAAAACTGTAAAAGTATTGCATGTGAGTTTAGAAAGACTTTTCACAGAATGAGGGTTACTATTTTGACCCAACTACACCAACATTGCAACAAATTTATCAGTGATTTGATCAGAAAGCATTGTTTTCCGATCCGCTACAAGTGTGAATTGGTGCAACAGTGTTATTTTAACCAAAGATCTGCAACAAAAATTTATTTTCATTTTGTTTTTGTGTGTGTTTATAGGCGCCTCGACTCAAACTCACTGCACTGTGACTGTGAACTGCTGTGGTTGGCCGATCTGTTGAAGCAGTACGCAGAGTCCGGTAATGCTCAAGCCGCAGCTACATGCGACTATCCAAGCCGCTTGCAGGCACGCTCGGTCGCAACTCTCACTGCAGAGGAGCTCAACTGTGGTGAGGCCATTCACACAAAAACACAGACCAATATACACGCTGTTTTCAAACAAAAATTAAATGATGAACTGGCACTAAATTGTTGAAAGATTTAAAGCATCTGCCCACATTCACCGCATCCACATGATTCTGCTCATTGGGACTACTCAATGTCTTTGAACATGTTAGTCATCATAATAAATAACAGATGCTGATCTGGTTTTGGGAGCTGGATTATGGAGAGATTTCCCAGATGTGTCATTGTTTGCATGCTACACCTCCTCCTCGTGAAACATTGGAAGGAGTGAAGGGTCAAACATGACTCTTTTCATTTCAACCATCTGTGAAACAAATACAGGTCAACTCTACTGGGCTTTCTGACGTCAGAATTGTCAGCTGGGAAAAAAGCAGCTCAGATATTGAGCTAATAACCAGTTCAGTGTTCACTGAAAAACAAAAAAGTCCTGTTAAATTTATGGTAAAAACCACAAAATTTATGGTATAACCATATATTTCATTAAATAATATAATCTTAATATACCAAACTGTTTGAAATACTAAGGTTTTTGTACCTTAAATGTACTAACTGGCACAATAGAAAGCCACTTGATGAATCAGAGTTCATTGTTAGTGGCCTGTCCATAAAACATGGCCAAGACATTGCAAAGGTTCATAAACACAAAACACTATCAGGATAACACACAACACTAAAATAATGCAATAAGCATTAACCAAATAACAAGTAATATAACACAAAATACCCCAATGTACATAACTGATAACAAAAATAAGAAGAAACAAAAATTATATTTAACAGGTTTGGACTGAACAAAAAAAGATTATATTTAAGTAAAATAATCATATGACAATAATAATAATAATAATAACAATAATAATAATAATAATTCATTACATTTATATAGCGCTTTTCTGCTTTTTCTAAGCACTCAAAGTGCTCTATATTGTGAGGGGGGTATCTCTTCATCCACCACTATGCATGTTTCATGTAGGGATTTTTAAAAATGGATTTTTAGTGTTTTTCACCATAAACAATACAGTAATTTATAGATTTTACTTGCAAAAACATACATTTTATTTTACAGTTAAATGGCATGATCTAATGCTAAACCATTTGCTGTTAGTTTTTCTATTGTATATGTTAGGTGACTTACAGTTAAACAGGTAATTTGCTGTGGCATTTTGTCAGTTTTACAGTTTTACAGTGCTTAGAAACGGAAGCCTTTTATAATTTAATAAGTAGTTAGCTGCTGCACTACAAGCTATTAACAAAACGTAACGGACTACACTGATGCTATTTCAAGGCCATTAACATGTAACACACAGAACCATCAAATAATAAAACGTATTCTTACAATTGCAGCAGTATTTATTTGGTGAAACTCACTCATTTAATTCATTTTATTTCATTTTTAGTAATAAATGATTAAACGTACTATTTTTTTTTAGTTACTATTGTTATGTTCAATGAAATAGAAATAAAACTAATAATTGATATAATAATTGTTCACCTCTACATCTTTTTCTCTGAAATGTGGTCCATTGGGTGACCTCTGAGCAGCAGTAGAGGTTTCACTACCGTAGCCACAAGCCATAGCAGCAGTTGTGCTCAATAGACTTGCTCAGGCTTGTTGCAGTAATCAGCCCTCCACAAACGCCCCTATTGTCTCTGTAGAAGTATGGGTTTAACACCAAATGGCTTTTCCACCCCCTCTATACATTAAACACAGCACATAGACGCTTGAGGCACCTGTCAAAACACAGCACCAGCCCTCCAGACAGCTGCAGTTTCTCTGGGACTGACACAGGGCCTGTCGCATTACTGCCACACTGCGCAAAGCAATACAAGTTAGTCATAGCATAAAAATTAAAGGTCACCCAAAAATATTGTAATCATTTGCTTATCCACTTGGAATTTCAAAACTGCATGTTATTCTTTCTTTCTTTTTTGGAACATGAAAGGAGATTGGTTTTGCAGAGTGTCCAGGCTGCTGTTTTACAAAAGTCAATAAACGCGAGTAAGATTTGAGCACTGAATGGGAATAAGCATACACTGCCTTTGATTTCAGTGATTTAATGATAGCTTTTCTCCTGCAAATCTAAGCATTTAACTTAAGAAGACTTGGAATAAAGTTGTATAGACTACTTTATAGTCCGTTTATGGAGCTTGACAGCCTTGTCATGCTTTCATTGTTTGGAATAGAGCATTTTGGACATTCAGCAAAAGATTTATTTTTGTATTCCACTGAAAAAAAAGAAAACCATATCGGTCTGGAACAACATGAGGGTAAGCAAGTTTGATTAAATGATTCTTATATATAGAATGATGCAGTGATAATGTGTTTTTTTAGGCCAGTCAAGGAAACCATAAGTTTACATTACTCTGGTTCCCTTGACAAAAACCCAATATGATTTGTTTTGCCTAAATGCAACTAACAGAAGTGAAAAGCTAAACGTAAACTATAAATAAAGTAAACCATCGTCACATAACTTCAACATTACCACCATTAATCTTCTGACAACTCTTGCAGTCTTTAGCGAGAGCGCAATTATAAATGCAACAAGGCTGTAAACGTGACTAGTGAGTAGATGAATTTGTCTGTTTGCTATGATGACAATGTCTGACAACCTCTGAAGATCCTATTTAGACTCTTGTGAAGAACCGCCTTTTTCAAGTCTTATTTCAGACATTTAATCAAAAACCCATTGACTTAAGGGTGATGAAACCAAAGTGCTAAAATGCTCACTCATTTCTGAGTTTTGGCCTACAAAAATAAATGCAAAAGCACTCTATAGCACTTTCTGTCATGTTTGTCCCTCTTCTGTTATATGCAAGTACTTTGACTCAGTGTGCAACCAGACGTTTGGTTTTGCCAGTAGAAACAGTTTCACAGTTCTGTCAGGCTGTTCAGGAATACATTTCACCATGTGCACATTGGTATTGGTGGGTAATGTTTGGGGTTTGGCACATGGCCGTTGTGACCATAGACACAATCACCTCGTGCCTGGCCGTCAACCAACACGGGCAGCCAAACCAGTTCAGAGGAAGTGAGGCAAGAGGGAGATGTCAAACGTTATTTCCAGCAGGCACACTGTGCCACTACAAATAAACCTTCAGTGCTGTAATTCCAGTAGCTTTTACAGTCCAAATTAAACTTGTTTTACTTCTCTTCACACCTCGTCTTTTGCGGAACACTTATATTTAGTTTCATCTGAATGTGTCTCTACTGTGGAGCAGAAGTTCCCCGGATCACATCTGAGCCGCAGGATGTGGACGTAACCTCTGGGAACACTGTGTACTTCACATGCAGGGCAGAGGGCAACCCCAAACCTCAGATCATCTGGCTTAGAAACAAGTAAGCTCCCTCCCTCAATGTACATGTTTAAAGGAATAGCTTCAGCAAGAAATACAATTCTGTTTTCTTTTATTATCCTTCATGTTTCTCAAAGCAGACACAACCTGTTTTTCATGGAACACAAAAGAAGAAATATTACAGTATGTCTAGAGAGCTCTTTCCATGATGAGGCTGTCTGAAAATGACAAAAACACCATAAAAGTACTACTTAACTTTGTGCAGTATTTCAATCATGAAAACTGTCAGAATAGTTTTAGCATGTTAATTGAAATGATGTTAGTGTGTTTAGTCTTTGCAGAATAGATCTGCTCTGCTATGCTGATGCTGCAGAGCAAGATACACAGATATGCTGCTGCTGCATGAACAGACACACACACACACACACACACGTGTGTATGTATGTATGTATATATATATGTGTGTGTGTGTGTGTGTATGTATATATGTATATATATATACATATACATATGTGTGTGTGTGTGTGTGTGTATATATATATATATATATATATATATATATATATATATATATATATATATATATATATGTATGTATATATATATATATATATATATATATATATATATATGTATGTATATATATATATACATACATTCATATATAGTTCTAGTTCAGTCATGAAACTTTAGATGAAGCAGACTGATAGGTCCTTTACACGCAATCTGCTAGCAATCACATAATTTACTACAAGGAACAATCTGATAGGCCTCTGCTGATTTTGCAGCCAATAAGCTTGGAGTTACTCTGAAACCCTCCACCTCCCCCAGCACCACCTGTCTAGAGTCGCTACAGGATTTATGTGTTTCAGATATTTTAAAGCCACCAATTTTTTAATTTTATTAATTTTTTTACTGATAATCTTCAGTCACTAGCTATGTTTACATTACCTTCTTTTTATGCAAATTTTGAAGTATCGCATCAGAAACGAGTGATGGAAAAAAATCCATGTATTTGTTTTTACGCTTGCTTGAGGTGATTTTTGACTTGTGTGAAAGAGTTAATGTGAATAATGGGAGTTGGAAACACATTTACCGAATAAATTCCTCCATACGCATCAGAAATTCATGTGACTTTGTGCGATGAGATGGCATAACTTGCCTAACCAGAGAACTGAGCTCATTGCACAGCACCTGAAATTTTGTTATGGCCGTTCTGAAATGCCTTAGCCAAAGTATGTAGTCAAAATATTTTTGTATAATTGCCTCCCAGAACTGTCTTTGTATAATTGCCCATGACTGTGTTCCCAAAGAGCAGTGGCGAGTCATAGTAAATTGTCATGCAACATCTTTGGTTCTCACGTCTGCGTGGTCAAAAGTGGGTAAGCTCAAAGTGTTTAGACCACGTTTACAGCAGTATTTAACGTAGTCTATTTGTGATCAGACTGACAAAAATGCATCTTAATACCAAGTGTAAACAGGGCCTATCAGACAACTTTAGAAGACTTGAAATATGACACATGAGTCGCATTAACTATTTTTTGGTGTTTTTTTTTTTTTGTTATATTGGAGCTTGACAGTCTGGGCATTCTGAGATGTGGCTGCATTTGTGTTTCATGTAAAAAAGAAAGTGATACAGGTTTGGACTGACAAGAATAGGAGTAAATGATGAGGGAAATAAAATACTTTGGTTATTTAATCCTCAATATGTGAAGGGTATGTGCATAAACAGGAAAATCTTTTTTGATCAGCAATGCTCTGAACATGAGGGACGACACACGTCTCAATCTTCTGGAAGATGGAACCCTGATGATCCAGGACACACGGGAGACAGACCAGGGCGTATATCAGTGCATGGCCAAAAACGTGGCTGGAGAGGTGAAGACCTCAGAAGTCACCTTGCGATACTTCAGATCACCATGTGAGTCTGATAGGGTCCTGTAGGCAGTGACTATTCAACAACATTTTTTTTTTATTTTTTTTTTTGTGTAATTAAGTTTGAAACAAATTACACTCAGAAATTGATGAAATAAATTAGAAAGAAAAAAATCAATTGGTGTAGGATTTATTTTTAAACAATGTTCATTCAAAAATTGCTAGTAAATGTAACAAATATTTACAAAGAACCAAATAGCACATTGAATTAGTGTAGTGAATTGTTTTACTGTTTTTTTTTAATTAAATTTCATAAATTATTACAAAGAAACTAAAAGTAACACACTGAATAAAAAGATGTACACAGTTTATTTAGCAATTTCTGAGTGAGAATTGTTTCAGTAAATTGCACAAAAAATTTCAAAGAAACAAATAACACATTGAATTTAAAAATGTGTAGGATTTACTTTAAAACAGTGTTCACTCAGAAATTGCTAGTAAATTTTACAAATAATTACAAAGAAATCAGAAGCTTCACATTGAATTTAAAAAGTTTGTGTAGGTTCAACTTCAGCTATTTCTGAGTTAAAAATTGTTTCGGTGAATTACACAAATACAAAGAAATAAGTAACAATGAATTAAAAAATAAAAAACTCAGAAAATGCTTGCAAATTTCATTAATAATTACAAAGAGGAATAATTACAAATAATTTAAAAGTAACATTGAATTAAATATGAAATTTAAGAGCAGAAAAAAGTATCATCTTGTAAAACAATAATATTTTTTTTTATTTACAATTTTTTACAATGTAGTACTTAGTTTGACCTCCCTGTGATAGATGACATTAAGCACTTTCTTTCTATGCTTGTTTGAATTTTTTGGGGGTTTTCTTGTGTACCCTTTCATGGATAATTCTATGTAGCATGGCAGTCTGGTAAAGACTATTTAACAACAGTCTTTTGCATACAGCAGTCTGTTTTGAGGCACCTAACTGGAGGTCTTTCTCTTTCCAGCTCGACCTAGTTTCGTGATCCAACCACAGAATACAGAGGTTCTGGTCGGGGAGAGCGTGACCCTGGAGTGCAGTGCGACGGGCCAGCCGCAGCCCCGCGTGACCTGGACTAAAGGAGACCACACGGCCCTCCCAGTGGACCCTCGCATCAACATCACTCCTTCTGGAGGTCTCTACATTCAGAACGTCAATCAGGCCGATGGGGGACAGTACACCTGCTTCGCAAGTAACAACGTGGACACCATCCACGCCACTGCGTATATTATAGTACAGGGTAAGTCAAGTGGAAATTGGTTAGATCAGTTAATAATCATGATTCTGTTTTACAAAATTTAGGTTCTTGTATATGATATTTAATATTCAAGTAATGGTTGTCTAGAGGTGTCATTCACTGTGACATTAAGGTGGCAGTTGTGAAGTTAATGAAAGAACATTGAGCCGTGGTATACAGTGTGAAGGATGGAAGTAAAAAATAAGCCAGGAATCAGTTAACCCAAGTCAAGTCATGTTTATTTGTATATAGAGCCTTTCACCATACATATGATTTCAAAGCAGCTATGAGATATTGTTACTATGTATCAAAATGTAACATGTATACACATATAAAGTTGTATATTACTTTTGTTCTGTATTGAGTTCTGATATAACTCATTTGTGGATTTTATATATGAAGTTGCACAAAAGCTCTGATTGAAAACAGATGTAAATCAAATGGGAAGTGTGTATTTTATACTGTTCAGGGTAAACATCCAGTCCATCAAAACGAAAGGGATAAACAGTGTTATGTTCTCTTATTCAAAAAATAATAAAAAATAAAAAATGCATTTTTTCTGTTGGTCGAAAATCATGGTTTCCTAAAGTTTGTCTAAAAGCAAATAAGAATCCCCATGCAACGAATTAATAGAAACTATTTTGTTTAAATAGTATTTTATTTGATACCAGAGTGTTGATGTGCAGAACACATAGATAGAATACATTATTAAGGGTTTAATTAATCCTTCTTGTGCTTTTTGTGTGTGTGTGTGTGTGTGTGTGTGTGTGTTGGTATATATGGTTTATGAGGTCACAAATGTGTATAATGACATGGGTACTACAACGTAAACATGGTTTATGAGGACACTTCCTGTGTCCCTGTAAAACAAAAGGCTTAAAAAACATACTAAATGGTGTTTTATGAAATTCAAAAATTGCCAGTAGTTTCCTGTAAGGGGTAGGTTTAGGTGTAAGGTTGGTGTAGGGCTATAGAAAATACAGTTTGTACAGTATAAAAACCATTACGCCTATGGAGAGTCCCCGTAAACCACAAATTCAAGTATGTGTGTGTGTGTGTGTGCGTGTTAGTACATAATAGAAAATGACGCATATTTTAAAAAGACAAATTTGTCTATAGTAATAGTAAGTAAACTAAATTAAACATTAACAAAATGTTATATATTTACCCCGACTGAAAAGTCTGCTTTTATATTAAAGCTAATTTAGTTTTTATGATGAAATAAGGTTGTAAAAAGCCCCATCATATTTTACTGATCTACATTAAGTAACACTTTGGCTAATGTCTAAAGAAAATATAATTATTAAATTGATGGTCTTTTTATAATAAATAATATTTTTTATTTTGTGTGAAATTAAATTTAAATTAATATTAAATAAAAAATTAAGATTTGAACCAAACCATAAATATGAGAAAAACTAATACATTTGGCTGTAACAATTTTTTTTTTTTTTTTTTTGAGTTGGTCCAAAGCTTGTACCTGTTTGATATAAAAGATTAGTTCTGTCTTTCATTCTGCCAGTCTTTGGTTGTGCTCATTCTCAATTCTTTTCTTCTTCCTCAGCTCGTCCTCAGTTCACAGTGACCCCTCAGGACCAGTCTGTGCTGGAGGGTCTTACAGTTGACTTTCCCTGTGAGGCCAGCGGCTACCCTCAGCCTGTCATAGCATGGACTCGCGGCGGTGAGATGATATAATGCCGCCTTGTCTGTTTGACTTGCTAGAGTGGAGTCCACACTATTCAACAGTCTGCCTAAGTCAAGTCTGGTCAGCATTTTTATTTTGTAAAAAAAACTGACCAACTGCCATTTATTAATTTTACAAATGATAACATAGCATTCGAACAATTTATGGCAGTCCCATCAGTACAATCTAGAGGTCTGCGCGGGACTGTTTTTTTAGGTTATATTCCGCACCCACCCGCCCCCGCGATATATTCACTCTTTGTTCACCAGCTTAGAATAATTTTCTTCCCGACCCGACCGTTCCCGCTAAATTTAGATCTCGTTTCCAGAATCTCACATTTAAATTTCCGCTACTAAAAGAAAGAGAGATAGGCTAACAAATAAAAGTGTAATCTGCACAAAATTGTATTTGTTATTTTATTCGTCTTGTTAGAGAGTCTTAAATTTATTGACAGCAAAATGTTAAACGAATTTCCACACTTTGCTTCATCGTTATTCTGCTCTGTCACTCATCGACACCCTGCCTGTTCTGTCTGAGGGCCGTATATTCACCATCGGTAGGCTACAGCCTGCTCTGAGAACCGTTATGCACATGCTGCGTGCACAGACCCGTGACTCAGAAAGGACTGGTTCGTGCGTGCAGTGCGTGCACAACAGTCCTGAGTTCAGGCTGTACAGGTGGTCAGTGAGAATAAAGCACAGATATGCTGTTCTGAAAGGACGTCGGGAACAAGATATTGTTAGACCGCCCGCTCCCGTTCAAATTGCACCAGAGCTACCGACTGCTACCGCGTTTTATTCAGGAATTTAATCCCGCGAAGCAAAAAATCTGGTCGGGTCCCACGGTTTCCACGGGAGAGCCGCAGGAATGCAGACCTCTAGTACAATCCAGGCAATGGTTTTGTTTAAGGTTAAATGAATGCTCCAAGTTTAAGCTCAGTGGCTTGCTGTCAGTTACCACAGAAATGTATTCCTCAGTTTGGAAAAAAAGGGGGATGTATCCCCATATAAAAAAAGTACACTTTGGCATACTTATTTAAAAAAAAAAAAAACTTATTAAAAACAAATGCTTAAATAATATACTTTAAAAGAATAGGGTGGACACTTAATTGTGTTTACAATTAAATAAAAATATATAATAATATCTATATAATAAATGTAATTTCTTTTGAAATTTCTAAGTCATGTATTTAAATATATTTAAATTGTGCTTTAAAGTAAAACTTTTAATCTGACATCATTACAAAGTGCACTTTATAAAAGTGTTTTAAGAAACAGTCAAGAAAGTCTTAAGTACACTTCAGTGGCTTTTTATTTCATTCATATTATCTGCAAGTAGTTTTTTTTAAAAAAAATATATCCTTTTAAGATTTGAAGTACTTTACAAGTGTACATTCTTGTACTACTTGTGTACTACAAGTGTACTTTTTCACAAAGATCTAATTATGAAATTCTGATTGGATGCATTGTAACACTCTGCCTACACAGTTGTATGTACTGTAAACATGAATTTTGTTTGTCTTCACTAATGGAGAGATGAGTCTGAATCAACAGCATGCCTCAGATAGAATTAAATTTCTTCTGAACATTCCTTAAAAGGCCACAAGGACACATTTATAGATTATTGAATTGCTGTCTGTCAGTGATTATCAACCGTTTTCAGATTGGACAAAATCACTGAAACTCTGTTTTCCTACCATAGGCAGCCCCCTGCCTAATGACAGACGGCACGTTGTTCTCTCATCGGGCAGCTTGCGCATCAGCCGCGTGGCCCTTCATGACCAGGGCCAGTACGAGTGCCAGGCGGTCAGTCCTGTTGGCACTGTCAGAGCAGCTGTTCATCTCAACATCCAGCAAACCAGTGAGATCCTGTTTTCAATATAAATCACCTTCTGACATAGATTATTTCAGGTGGCCAGCAAATGTCAAAAATTATGGAACTTTAATAAACTTTTTTTTATTATTATTTCTGCTAGTTTCCAAAGCAACATTTCTAATTTTTGTTTAATTTAAGTTGAAGTGACTAAATGACTAAAAAATAAAATGACTAAAACTAATAAATAAAAAATATATTTTTAAATGGCAACACTTTATTTTAAGGTGTTCTTGTTACACACTTTACATGTACTTACTATTATAATAACAATTAATTATGCGTAATTACATGCAAGTAACCCTAAACCGAACCCTAATCCTAACCATATAGTAAGTACATGTTAATTAATATTACTCAGTACTTAAATTTATAATTACACTGTAATAAGGACACCTTAAAATAAAGTGTAACCATTTTAATTTATTAATAATTAGTAATTAATAATTCATAATTGCTATACTGACATATAAAAAAAAAGACAAAAACACAACAAAATCACTACAATTACTAAAACTTGCTCAAATAAAAGTAAAACATATT
Organism: Spinibarbus caldwelli; assembly: GCA_039654775.1. Lineage (NCBI taxonomy): Eukaryota > Metazoa > Chordata > Actinopteri > Cypriniformes > Cyprinidae > Spinibarbus > Spinibarbus caldwelli. Next base: position 29,847,830 of record CM077250.1, on the reverse strand, counting down.
CATGTTTTTTTTTTGTTTTGTTTTTTTCAAATCAGAAGGTCAGATTATTCAAAACAGCTCTGACATTAGTACAAAACTTGAAATATTAAATTATTATTATATATTAAATTTGATTTTATTTTTATATGTTCTGTTCTTACTTTAATTTGAGTTAAAGTTTTAGTAATTTGGGTTATGGTGTCTATGTTTAGTCATTTTATTCATGATGTCTATATGATATGTCTATATGATATTTATAAATTTTGCTTTATTAGTTGTAGTTTGTTTAATTGTAGTTATATTAGTACTTCAACTTAAACTAAAAGAAAATGTTTTTTTTTTAGTTTTATTTCAGTTAGCATTTATTCTATTTCAAATAACAATAGTTATGGTTTTAGTTAACAGTAGTAACCCTACAAAAGACTCAAAACAGTAAATCTAATAAGTTCTCAATTCTGACTTGTGCACATCACATGTGCTGTATATTAATGACATTACCCATCAACCGTAAACAAGTGAACTCCATTTAATGTCTGCCTCATCTTGACATGTTTGGAACACAGCATTTATGTTACTCCATGTTACTTCAGTATAGCACAAAACAAACCACTAACACCATAAACTGTAAGTCAATTCTTCATTCAGCAGTCCTTCAGAACAAGACTAGACATGGTATTAACAGAAGAGAAGGGAGGGTTGGCTTCATAAACTAATTTGTCATTTACCCACCAGCAAAGCCTTCAAGTATAACAACAATACCCCTGTAAAGTTTCAATGACAGACATAAGACCATGTCCCTGCATGTAAGTGCCTTAAAAACCACCTCTTAAGCTTTATTACAGACTTGTGGAATAGCCAGGAAAGCATGCAGCTTTGAAATTCCCACATGGCAAGAGGTTTCCATGTAGTAATGGTTGTTAACACACTGCATAACAACCGCCTGTATTTACTTTAAAACCAAGGCACAGGTTTGGCTCATGGTCGCTTTTATTTAGAACAGGCTTACAGGAAGTATCTGAAGAAATGGAGAGAGTTAAGAGACTAGCAGAGTACTGCTAGTTATAACAGCAGAGTACTGCTAGTTATAACAGCTGCAGAAAGTGTGAGTACAGACTAAATGAAAGTTTAGGAATTCATGGAAGGAATAGGTAACCCAAAATGATACAGAAAGAAATCAACATGAGCACTGCAAAAAATGTTGTCTTGTTTTCCAGTAAAAATATCTAAACGTTCTTAAAATGAGATACATTTACAGTTCTGCTCATAAGTTCACCTACCTCTTGAGGAATATGCAAAATGTTAATAATTTTAACAAAATAAGAAGAATTGTGAAAGTTGCATGCTATTTTTAATTTAATACTGTCTTGAATAGGCTCAGTGTGAAAAGATGGATCCCAAAATAATACAGTCACTGTTGGAAAGGGATCAAATATGCAGAAGATGCTGGAAAACCAAAGGACTTGGAATTTTTCTAAAGAGCAGTCGGCAGTTGAACTGCTAAAAAAAAAGGGACTCGTGAACAACTGTCACAAAACATAAAAACAGACACTAATCATCCAGATAACGACACGGTATTAAGATTCAAGGGTATGTAAACATTTGAACAGGGTCATTTCTATAAATTCAGTTTGTTTGTGTTGTGCAGTATATGTGAACATCTCTTATTTGAAATGGCTTATTCAGGACAGTACTAAATAAAAAAAAAAATAACATGCCATTTTGTAAACATTATAAACTTTTTGCATATTCTGCAAGGGGTATGTGAACTTGTGAGCAGAACTGTATGTGGAAAAACTAAATTAAATACAAAATTAAGTGAGTTTTTGATTAACAAGAAAAAGAACCTTTTTTCCTTTTAAACTAAGTTTATTTTTCTTACCCCATTGGTAGATTCCTCTTTTATTTTTAGATTTTTTTTTTTTTTTTTTTTTTTTTTTTTTTTAGATAAGATTTTTATTTTATTTTTATTTTTTTTTTGCAGTTAAGTGACTAGTGACTGAGCAGATTCTTAGCAGTTGGTGGGAAATTCTTATAGATTACTATAGAGCAACTGTAAAATGGGGTAATTATAAACTAGTTCTTAATAACTTAAAGGGATAGTTCACTCAAAAGTCACCTACATTTTGGATGGCCTGAGGGTGAGAAAAATTAACATTAAGCTGAACTATCCCTTTAAGGACCTCAGAGGATCTATGACCCAACTCGTAGCTTTGGGGGGTTAAAATGTTTGGATAAAGCTCTTTAAACAAACCAATCCATTTTGGCCTTGAAGACTCACATATGCCTCTCTCAGACTCAACGTCTTGCCCTTTCATCGACATTATAATTAGTCAGTTGGCAAGATCTCAGCACCATGTATGACCTGTGCATGTTCTTTTCATGTTGTACATTATGTGCATGATTCGTGATAGATGCAGCTGCATTTTTGTGTGCTGTAATCATTAACATATGGTTTTACATCACCAGTAACGCCTGTTTTCACAAGCGCTCCAAGGGATATGACTGTGGAGTCTGGATCAGATGTCCAGATTCCGTGCAGTGCGCAGGGTGAGCCCACACCTATCATCACATGGAGCAAGGTTAGATCCATTGGCTGCCACATTCCCCAACAACTGGCCATCCATCCATTTCCGCCACTTTGGTCCCCATGGGACTATCCTGGTTTTGTGACCAGACTCATTTAAACAATCTCTGGTCCTGATCTACAGGATGGAGTCCAGATTACAGAGAGTGGGAAGTTTCATATCAATCCAGATGGCTATCTGGAAGTGCATGACGTGGGGCTTGCCGATGGGGGACGATATGAGTGTGTAGCCCGCAACTCCATTGGTTATTCCTCGTCTAGTATGGTGCTAACAGTGCAAGGTGAGAATTGAAGGCTATAAACACACATTTAGGATTTTGAGGTGGGAGGGTGATCAAATGAAGTGAGGATTGACCATTGAGGAACAAACTTTGGTTGACCACCAATCTGAATAATGCTTTTTACGTTCAAACATAGTTGGATAGAATGTAACAAAATGAGTATGGGGGTCTTGACTTATTTTTTCATGTTGAAATGACCAATTAATTCATGAAAATGTAGACTGGCTCAAACTGATAGATTCTTGAAATGTAAGGTGTGTTTAACTGGATTTAACCGATCAGCGAGATTTGCCACTAGCAAATGGGAAAGTTAAAAACAGAAATGTAATTTTGGATATTTTCTGCTTCCCGTAATGACACTTACACGGTGTTTGCATACTTTATTTTAATTACTAAATATTTTAAATATTGTAATACAAAAATAAATATTTGATATTTTCCAGATACACAGATGTTTCAGATGTTTTCATGTAGCAACAGAATCACTTTTCATTCAATACTTCGTACTGCTTACACAGTATGCGCCTGTATGTACATCAATAAAGTAAACATAAGCCTATAGGACTATTTAAACTCCAATAAAGTGTGGACTTTTTATTTATCTTACTTTGATAAACATGACACAAATAACATGAAAGAGTTTCTACTGTTATAAAAACTTGAATTTGTGAGCATTAGCGGAACTGAAGGTGTCAGAATAAACACAAAACTGTATATTTCCACTGCATACTTTGTTTTTTATAACAGTAAAAACTCATATTCATTTGAGAATCCTGCCAATTGTGAAACAGCTGTATCGCCATTCGAACCAAGCTCATGCTGTCTCAAGTTAACAAAATTTCTAACCATGATGCACAGCTTCAAGTCAGATGCTGATTGGTCTGCATAGCACAGCATGAAGTTGAACAAACCTGTAATTTGCCAGCAATACTAAATAGCACAAGCTGATTTGCCTCTGCTGGATCTGTAGCCAACGAGATCACTTGCTTAAAGTTTGAATAGTCTGTCTCATTGTTTACTGTAAGCTGGTCTTGCACGATTGGACCCTCCACCTCCCCCAGCTCCACTTGTCTAAATCTGCTATGAGGGTCTTACACTTGTTGTAATGTTTATTCACTCATCTATGAAAATAATGTAATGCATTAGATTTTCTTAATTTGGAGAATTTTCTCAGCAAACATTTGATATGTGATTAATTTGATTAATATATTAGTATATCATGCAATTAATTAAGTTGTATTTTAAAATAATTTAATGATTTAACATTTTAAGTCACTGTTAATTAAAGTTCCATTTAACGAATGGAGCTTCTGTTCAGTCTTTCATCATGTGTGCAGATTAAAATTTCCTTCTAAACTCCAATTCACAAGCTTTTATTTATACTGGTGTTTGTATAATTTTCTCCAGTCCCGCAGGTGAGCAGAGAGGGTGATCCATTTGTTTCGACATCCCTTGAAGAGGCCATTCGGAGCATAAACAGTGCAATAGACTCCACCAGGAGGCAGCTTTTTGACGGGTAAGCACTTGGTGCTGCAGGCAAAACATGCCAAGAAAACAATTCCTTCTGCTGTGAGTCACAGTGCCGTAACCCATCAGGAATTTACTGGGACCATTTATGCCTTGGACAAGGGCTGGTCACTGCGGTATGATTCCTTATTTATCACTGCAAGGAGACTCTGTGTTCTGAGCTTGATGTTAGGGGCTTATTTTGTCTGTAGAGGCCAGTGCCAGCTCATGTTAGTGTTTCATAACTGGAGAGGACTGCTTCAAAGACAAATGCTTTTGAATAAAATCTAATGGAGAGGTGTTCTCATAGTAAAGAGAGATTGCCAAAGATTAGATTTGGAATTACAAAACTGATGTCATTTTTCCTCACATGACTGTTATAAATTTTAAATTACAAAGTTAGTTGACATTTTGGCTAAGCTTGCCAAGACATTAAAGCATGCTTATTAAATTTATGCAGTCCAAAACAACTAGTCATGGGTGAAAATGGAAAAAAAAAAAAAAAAACTGTCAATGTTTTTGGCACAAATGACCACAGATATATTGTTATACCTTGGCACCTTCTTAGTTCACAAGAGATAATATGTGAAGTGAAGGCAACTCTCTGAATGATAAAAATTATATTAATGCTGCAAGACTTTGATGTTTTTTAGCTTTTGTTTGAATCAACACTAACAGCCTTGGAGCAAATGCTTATTGTTGTTTCTGGCAAAACGCTTATTCATTGTTTTATATGGTTCTCTCAAATAACCCTAGTAAACACTAAATTAGTTTGTAGTTATGCTGACTTAAATAACTGAAGTCAGGTAGTTAGGCTGTTATTTGTAGTCAGCTTTTAAAATGTCACTTATTAGAATGTAACTTGTACACTTGGTGAATTAAGTTAGTAGTGTTCAAATACACTGATTAAAAAGTGTTCTTTTATTTTTTTTTGAGCAGAGTATAGCATCAAGTCAAATAAACTCCTGGGATATTGATCTGGTCAGTTAAGTAGAAGAGGGGGTTATTAATCAGTTTCAGCTGCTTTGATGTTAATGAAATTAACAACAGGTGCACTAGATGGGCAACAATGAGTACGTTTACATGGACAATGCTCCAATTTTTACAATTAAGACAATACTCTGATTAAGCATGTACCATGTAAACAGAGCTTTTTGATTACCTTAATCCGGCTAAAGTCATAATCGAAGTAAACACAAATCGAATTAAGGCTTGTGGAGTATTCCTATTTTAGTCGCATTACTGAAGTGCAGTACAGACATGTAAACACCTTAATCAAACTATTACCGTCATGTAGGACTTTTCGCCGCATTTTGCGACAGGATACACACACAGCAGTGGTCAACCGTTTGACGGCAAATAAAAGAGCTTCAACACCGCTGTCGTCTGTATGCACGTACAAATAATTAACTGCACATGAAGCTTTCATAAAATTAAAAATTAAATACCCAAAACTGTATATGGCATCATCACGAAGACAAGCTATATGTTTATACGTGAAATTCTGGAGGGGACATCGGATGGTGTCGCGTGGTGACGTAATGACGTGTGCCATTAATCGATCTATGTACTATAATATGTAAAACGGGAACATGAAAGGATTATTCTAAAAGCAACTCATGTAAACACCTTAATCATAATATTGTCTTATTCAGAATAAGGTAAATAATTAGATTACTGATGTCCATGTAAACGTAGTCAATGAGACGACCCCCAAAAGAGGAATGGTTTTACAGGTGGAGGCCACTGACATTTTTTTCCCTACACATCTTTTCTGACTGTTTTTCACTAGTTTTGCATTTGGCTAGGGTCAGTGTCACTACTGATAGCATGAGGCGATACCTGGACCCTACAGAGGTTGCACAGGCAGTCCAACTCCTCCAGGATGGCCCATCAATACGTGCCATTGCCAGAGGGTTTGCTGTGTCTCCCAGCACAGTCTCAAGAGCATGGAGGAGATTCCAGGAGACAGGCAGTTACTCTAGGAGAGCTGGACAGGGCCGTAGAAGGTCCTTAACACATCGGCGGGACCGGTATCTCCTCCTTTGTGCAAGGAGGAACAGGATGAGCACTGCCAGAGCCCTACAAAATGACCTCCAGCAGGCCACTGGTGTGAATGTCTCTGACCAAACAATCAGAAACATACTTCAGGAGGGTGGCCTGAGGGCCCGACGTCCTCTAGTGGGCCCTGTGCTCACTGCCCAGAACCGTGGAGCTGGATTGGCATTTGCCATTGAATGCCAGAATTGCCAGGTCCGCCACTGGCACCCTGTTCTTTTCACAGATGAGAGCAGGTTCACCCTTAGCACAAAGGGTCTGGGGAGGCATATCCATGCATGGACGCACAGACCTCTACAGGCTAGACAATGGCACCCTGACTGCCATTAGGTATCGGGATGAAATCCTTGTACCCATTGTCAGACCCTACGCTGGTGCAGTGGGTCCTGGGTTGCTCCTGGTGCACGAAAATGCCTGGCCTCATGTGACGAGAGTACGCTGGCAGTTCCTGGAGTATGAAGGAATTGATACCATTGAATGGCCCCCACGCTCGCCTGACCTAAATCCAGTAGAACACCACTGGGACATTATGTTTCGGTCCATCCGACGCCACCAGGTTGCACCTCAGACTGTCCAGGAGCTCAGTGAAGCCCTGGTCCAGATCTGGGAGGAAATACCCCAGGACACCATCTGTCGTCTCATTAGTTGTAAGGCATGCATACAAGCACGTGGGGGCCATACAAACTACTGAGTACCATTTTGAGTTGCTGCAGTGAAATTTCAGCAAAATGGACTATCCTGCTGCATCATTTTTTCACTTTGATTTTCAGGGTGTCTTTGAATTCAGCCCTCTGTAGGTTGATAACACATTACCCAGTCCATATCAGTATAGATATCCAGCATGATATTTTTCCCCATTGAGATCTGATGTGTTTTCAAAGGGTTCCTTTTATTATTTTGAGCAGTGAATATTTTGCTCAAATACTCTAGGGAGTTTAATGTTTTAGTAAGATTTTAGGAAATACATTTTACTCTCAAAGCATAATTTCTTTTGACAATTAGAGCTGTAAAAACTACTTAAAGGTGGGCAGAAGTTGTCAGTGACTGCACTTAGAAGCATGCATTTTGAAAGCAGTTTTCTGAGTGAGCATCTGTGGAGAAAAAATGTATGATTCAAGTTGTCCAAGGTTTGGAAGCACTTTGTATTAAATGCTTGAAAGAAGGTCACGTGCATATGTGGCCATGTCAAGTGCTTTGACTGGTTGTTTACGCTGTTCAATGGGGTTCAGATGTGCTATGACTAGGACATACAGTAGTTTCCATTTTACTCTAATAATCTGTCACTATTTTAGCATGTGTGTTCCTGCAGAACATTCATTCTCTAACTCACATACGTTTTTTTTTTTTTTTTTTTTTTTTTCGTGCACACATCAGTTTTGAATATTTGGGCTATTTGGCTTTTCGTAATGTGTTGTTTTAGACTAGCGGAAAGAAAACATCCAAAATACACTTTTAAATGTTTATTATTTGCACTATTTACATCTGTAGATTTCAGTTACAGTACATCTATAAAGGCCATTTTCTTAGAATGAGTTTTTTTCTCATGTCAGAAATTTTCATTTCAGAAGCACGTATACACACCAAAATTAATAGTTTTGAGGTTTTAGATAGTTTTATTCCTATCTATATTCTGAAAGTTTTTACAGGTGGGTTTGTTTATACAACATTCAGCTGATTTTATATAATGTTTTATTTAAAAAAAAAATAAATAAAAAAAAAAAACATGGGGCATTAGATACATTAGATAATGCCTCTTTTGCATTTAAACAACATTTCAGAAAACTTGTAATAAGAAAAAAATGCAATTCCTAATATAATCAATCAATTGGGGAAATTATGGTGAAATCTATTCAATTTTTTACCCTATTTAACTGGGGTGTCTTGCCTGTCCACTGTCCACAGTTTGAAAAAAGTTTTTAATTGATTAATAAGAAATTATGAGATTGTGCTATGAGATTGATCTACTTATCCGTTAGACATAATGCAGGTCTACAGTTTGCTAATTTGTATTCTCTTCCAGAGTGAGTCTGAATGGCTTTTGTGAATGTGGAAGTTAATGTGTTCTCCACCATCATCAGATCTCCTCGTACCCCTGCAGAGCTTCTGGCTCTGTTTCGTTACCCCCGGGACCCCTACACAGTGGAGCAGGCCAGAGCTGGAGAGATTTTTGAGCAGACCCTACTTCTCATCCAGAGGCATGTCAACCAGGGCCTCATGGTGGACACTAATGGAACAGGTATTTCACACCAACAGGCTGCTTTACAAATGAGAGAATTTTTGCTATGGTGATGAAATAAGCAACTTGTATATGGCAACAGTCTGCTTTATTAAATAATCAGCAGACACTGTGGCGCTTTGTGCTGCAGAAGACATGGGTCACTGTTTTTTCTGGTTATGACAACAGCACAGCTTTCATCGCCACACAAAATGGCCTCACATATTTGGACAAGCCCTGCCCCAATCTGAGCATTTACCCTCTGGACACATTCACTGACACAAATACCAAGAAGGGGTCAACAGGCACAATTACTTGCATCTATTGCTGTCTCGGCTAACTCTGTCAGAATTTTAACCGTCTTCATAGGGTCTGATCCACTTTCCATCTAATTAGTTCACATTATATCAATACACCTGTCTTACCAGGCAGTTAATAACCAGTGTAACCTTACTCACAGAAACTGTGTAGCTGTGAGACAGTCAGATTGGAACCAGTTTTGACCAGCTATTGCTTGAGGATGAGACTAGCGTCTAAGTGCCCTCTTAAAGGGATAGTTCACCCAAAAATGAAAATTTTCATAATTTACTCACTCTCATGTCGTTTCTTTGTGTTGTGTCTTTGAAACACAAATTAAGATATTTTAATAAAACCTAAACTGTTTTTTGTCCCTGCAATAATTTTACATGATGAACAGATTTAATTTAGGCCTTTATTCACATATAAGCGCACATGCATAGAGCGAATCACATATGGTAAACACGGAAGCTTGTGCATCACACACGTGTACATTTGGTAAACACAGAAGCTAAAAGCTTCTGTTTACCATATGTGATGTTTTCTATGTATGTGTGTTGATCATTTAGATGTAAATTAATCACAAGACTTTGATTTAAAAAATGCTCAATACATGTGGATTCATTTTTCAGATCTCCTAAGTTTTGATTACCTGAACTTTTAATGGAGATCTCAGATTTCATTAAAACAATTATCATTAGTGTTTCAAAGATTAACCAAAGTCTGATGGGTTTAGAATTACATGAGAGTAAGTAAATTATGACAGAATTCTCATTTTTGAATCAACTATCCCTTAAAAGGCATTCATTACAAATGTGTTTGTCTCTTTACAAAATAGTAGGAGTCCAACACCTTTTTGCATTTTTAAACTGAGTTCAGACTGATTTTATAAGATGCACTCTCTTTCTTATCTTCTTTCTTAACAGCCTACCGCTACAATGACTTGGTGTCGCCACGTTTCCTGGATATGATAGCTAACCTGTCTGGCTGCACGGCCCATCGGCGCTTCAACAATTGCTCGGATATCTGCTTCCACCAGAAGTATCGCACCCACGATGGCACTTGCAACAACCTGCAGCACCCTATGTGGGGCGCCTCGCTCACTGCCTTTGAGCGCTTACTAAAGCCTGTCTACGACAATGGCTTCAATCTCCCACGTGGCACCACTGAGCGAAGGCATAACAGCTTCCCTCTGCCTCTTCCACGCCTGGTCTCCACCACCATGATCGGGACGGAGACCATCACCCCAGACGATCGCTACACACACATGCTTATGCAATGGGGCCAGTTCCTTGACCATGACCTGGATTCAACCGTCGTATCCCTCAGCCAGTCTCGTTTCTCCGATGGACAGCTGTGCACCTCGGTGTGCACCAATGACCCACCTTGCTTTCCAATCATGTTCCCTCCTGATGATCCACGGCAGCGGCGCAACGGAGCACGTTGCATGTTCTTTGTGCGCTCTAGTCCCGTTTGCGGCAGTGGAATGACCTCTCTGCTTATGAACTCTGTGTATCCACGTGAGCAGATGAACCAGCTCACCTCCTACATCGATGCCTCTAATGTTTACGGCAGCTCGCAGCATGAGGCAGAAGAGATCCGTGACCTGGCCAGCCATCGGGGCATGTTGCGGCAGGGTATTGTGCAACGCACCGGCAAGCCATTGCTCCCCTTTGCAACTGGCCCACCAACAGAGTGCATGCGGGACGAAAACGAAAGTCCCATTCCTTGCTTCCTAGCTGGGGACCATCGTGCCAATGAGCAGCTTGGGTTGACGGCTATGCACACGGTTTGGTTTCGTGAACATAACCGCATAGCCAGCGAGTTGCTACGTCTTAACCCACATTGGGATGGCGACACCATTTACCATGAGGCACGGAAGATAGTCGGAGCCCAAATGCAGCATATAACCTACAGCCATTGGCTGCCCAAAATACTGGGCGAGGCTGGCATGAGGCTAATGGGTGACTATAATGGCTATAATCCCAATATTAATGCCGGCATCCTTAACGCTTTTGCCACTGCTGCCTTCCGCTTTGGCCATACGCTCATTAACCCCATTCTGTACCGGCTCGATGGAAAGTTTCAGCCCATCCAGCAAGGACACATTTCGCTGCATAAGGCTTTTTTCTCACCCTTCCGTATTGTGAACGAAGGAGGCATCGATCCTTTGCTCCGTGGCTTGTTTGGAGTTGCGGGAAAAATGCGAGTGTCCACTCAACTGCTTAACACTGAACTTACCGAACGCCTTTTCTCGATGGCGCACGCCGTGGCGCTTGACCTTGCTGCCATGAATATCCAAAGGGGACGTGACCACGGCATACCCCCGTACAATGACTACCGGTTGTTCTGCAACCTGACGTCTGCGCAGACGTTTGATGATCTAAGGAATGAGATTCAGAACCCAAGCGTGCGCGAAAAGCTTCAAAGGTTAGGTCTCGTTCTATATCCCATGTCATTGAAAGACACAGTCAGCATTTTCTGGATGTAATGGTCTGTTCTGCTCCCAGGCTGTATGGCACACCTCAGAATATTGACCTGTTTCCTGCACTGATGGCTGAAGAGCTGGTGCCTGGAAGCAGACTGGGACCGACCCTCATGTGTTTACTGGCAACCCAGTTCAAGCGTCTCAGAGATGGTGACCGGTAAGACCTGGCCTTGTTCCTCAGAAATTTCTTTCTTTTTTTTTTTTTCTTTTTTTCCAAATTTCAAACTCATTTGCATAGTGCTTTTCATAATACACATTAGGGCTTTTCACACTGCGCTTAACCCTGGGTTATCGTCATTATAAACCCTATTTTTAACCTGGCTAAAGGCATGTTTCACACTTGTAATTTAGAAGCAGGGTTAGCACTGCTGTATATATGTTATGAAAGCCTGCTCCGGAGCAGTGATAATAGTAGTGCTATGTTGTGGTGTCAAACAAGTACCATGTTAAACGATGCTAGCAACAGACACCCAATCAATCGTGCCTCACATTCACATGCTTTGGTCAGTCACAGAAACACAGCACGTTGTATAAACGGTCGCCTTGCCGCTTAAGGCGAAAAAAACCAAATAGTGATGGACAACATGAATTAAAGAGAAGAAAAGATTGTTTTGGAGTCTTTTATTCTACCTATATAGTCCAATAAGTCCATTTAGGTAAAATCTGACAGTTGTCAGTATATAAAATATGGATGTGCAATGTAAATGTTATGTAAACCCGTAGAGCTACATTTGTCCAGTAAATGACACTGACACAGCAAATGAGAACATTAACCCAGGATTTAGGAATGTACAGAGTGAAGCATCAGCTTATGAATACTCAGGATTATTAACCAGAGAAATTGTGAGCAGTGTGAAACATGAAGCAAGATAACCCAGGATTCTGTTTACCTGGAGTGTGAAAAGCCCTATAGTTTCAAATAAGCTTTAGAAAAATCACAATGTTCATGTTTATAATATCTTATTATATTCATGCCTTATAGTCACATTTAGCAGATTAGAGCTGGGTGATGATATAGTTTGCATTTTGTGATTAAGCACTTGAGATTTGCCATATAGTATATATTGTTCTACATGAGTATACAGTTTGTGTTCTAGTAAAGTAGGATGTACTATATATCCAATTCTTAAGATATTGTTGGACAATAATATAGTTTACATTTTTCGATGATATATACAATCAAGCAGTTTGCTATAATATATACAGCATACTCATGTTAAACGGTATGTATCCGGGTAAGATTGGATGTACTTATAATAATAGATATAAATTATTAATTCATTAATTTGTTATGTGGTTACATTGGGAACTATGAAACCTGTGAGGTTTTGTTCAATTTGGTGTAGTGGCAGGCATAATTATTATTTGGTGATGTGCATCACTGACACAGTTAAATCAATGAATCAACTTCACTTTATGTAATTATAGGTTTTGGTATGAGAACCCTGGCTCCTTTAGCCCTGCTCAGTTGACCCAGCTGAAGCAGACGTCTCTCGCCCGGGTGCTGTGTGACAATAGTGACAACATCACCCGAATCCAGTCAGATGTCTTTAGCGTGGCTGAATTCCCTCATGGTTATGGAAGCTGTGATGATTTACCAAAGATTGACCTACGCATGTGGCAGGACTGCTGTGAAGGTACGAGACTCACTTTACCATGACTCACATCATATACTCTACCAGTCATTTGGGAATGTTTAAGACTTTTCATGTTTTTCAAAGACATCTCTTATGCTCACCAAGGCTTCATATATTTATATCAAAAAAAGAGTAAAAACAGTAATATTGTGAAAAACTATTACAACTGTTTTCTATGTAAATATGTATGTTAAAATCTATTTATTCCTGTGATCAAAGCTGAATTTTCAGCATCATTACTCCAGTCTTCACGATCCTTCAGAAATCATTCTAATATGCTGATTTGCAGCTCAAGAAACATTTCTATTTATTTTAAATTTAGGATAGGAACATGTATTTGAATTTTGACACCCGATTATTTAAGTAGAAAAGGCATTCAAAACCCAAAGTTAACAGCATAATCAGCATCAAATCACTGTTTTCAACTGCAGTATTTCCACTAAGGTCTTATAGTACGTTTTGTGTTGCTTTTTATTTATTCTATGTTAAAAATCCTTTGAAATGATTTGAATAATTTCAGCTAGACTTGCTTGTATATGCACATATATACTGAATTATTTATACTTTTGTTTTTTACAAAATGTCTTTAACGTTATTGCTCTATTTTTTTCTTCATTTTCATATTCCTCTTCAATTAATTTTTAATTATTTAGTTTCATTTTTCATTGTGTAAAATGTTAATAATTATACATAGTCTATCTGAATACTCTGATTGGCTGGAAGGTGTCTATTAAAACTCTGTAATGCACAGGTAGCTAAAACACTGTTCTATATTAATAAGCTCCCTTCATCATTCATAGCACACACAGACACTCAAGCACACACAAAACCACTACATTATAAGCATATTTGTTTCTAAAGTAATTAAACTCACAGCTTCACTGTACAATGCTGCACAGACGCAGGTAATTCACACATGCCATTTCTCTACCTAATTAATTAAAATAATTGCAATCTAACTGCATTGTTTTACTTCAAATGTTCTATAGATAAATCAACTGTTATTCATCAGTTATTCTTGTCTGTCCAATCAAATTTTACAATCATTGACATCTTTAATTTGTCAGTGCTGTAAATGACCATAGTATAAGCTGTCTAGTCTTTGTACAGCTGTTTTTTCTGCATCAAATAAAGGCTGAATTTCTTGCACCTGCAGACTGCCGTACTAAAGGTCAGTTCAACGCCCTGTCGTACCACTTCAGAGGCCGCAGGTCAGCGGAGCACAGCTATGCAGAGGAGAAACCTGCCAGCAACCTCGCCGGCAACAGCAGGTACAACTCACATGCTCCGTTTAATTTCTGCATTTCACCAAAGATCATTTGTAAATTCTCATAACATTACTGATAATGGACCCTTTTCACATTTCCAGGGTTCTCAGAAACAAAAGTCATAGGGCCAGATTTACTAAACAGGGCAAATTAGCATTAGAGCGCAATTCCATAAAAGCGCCGATGGGAGGGGGAAATAATTCAGCGTGTGATTTACTGACAATACGCATGTTAAAGAACACAGACGCAACATCTCATTTCCACAATGACCAGCGCAATCTACCTAGAGCAGCGCAAATTACCGTCTGCTTTAAGACATGCTTTTTTGGGACATTAAATAATGGCACAAATGCCAGTAATTTGACGAGTGCAAACGTTAGTAAAACGCGGTGCGTGATTCATTTGAATACTCTCCTCCCATAAATTTCGCGTCTGAAAGGGAAACTCGTAGAAATGTATATTCAATAAGGTCAGGCGCAAAAATAACTGTCCACACCTTTTCAGTGCTAATTCTTCACTGCGCGTCTTTACTAAAACCTGACAGTACTATTTTATTTAGTCATTTAGCAGACGCTTTTATCAAAAGCGACTTACAAATGAACAATAATGAATTAATTAATAAAAATTATTAATTTATAATTAATTAATAAATATTTGTTTGTGAAACACAGCAGGAATTGATACATTAAGACCAAATATTTGTTTGTTTATTATATATGCGAGAATAAACCATTCATACATGGTGCTATGTGGAGAAATACGTTAACAAAGTTAACTTTCCCAGTAATTTACTAGTCAAAGCTATCATTTATAACAGTCCTGATTTTAACACCAAAAGACGGTTTGTGCTGGCGTAAGCTGTTAGTAAATCTGGCCCATAGTTGGGTAAACAGTGGTGAACAGAAATTAATATGTCTTTCTAAAAGATGAAAAAACATCAAGAGATTGATTATGTTGGTCACTCCTTCAGCAGTCTTAACCAGTTTTCTGAAATTTAATGCCAAGGTGATAAAACAGAAAGTATAGTGTTTTACTATATCAAATCTACATTATTTTTTTAAATGAAAATACATTTACAATGTTAATAACTATGGAAACGTCATCACAGTCTGTGAAAAGGGTCTATAGTAGTAATAACACATAATGCATAATTTAATTTGTCAAAGCTTATTTATCAATCAATCATACTTTTAATGATTTTTGTTTTTCAGCACTTTGGAAGAAGCTCTAACTGCAGTAAACATAACTGTTTCGCTAAAGTCAAGCACTGAACCCTCCATTAAGGATTTCCAAGATTTTGTTGCTGACATGCAGAAAACTATCACAAGTTTACGAAAACAGGTTAGAACTCATGATTCATTTGGTGCAATGCAATGCCAAGCTGAACTATATACTTTATCTGTTTATATAAACCTTGTGAAACTCCAGTCGCAGACATTTGTGAATGAATTGACTTTTGTTAGTAAACTGAATAGATAAGGACGATTGCCACCTGCTCAGACACAAGTGTTTGGCAGTGATGCTGAGATGCTGTGTGAAAATGTGCAACAGGTCAAGAATCAAACTTTCCAGACACTTCTTTTGATTAATAACACAAGGCAGTCACAGTGAAATAAAAAATAGCTGCCATATTTTCTTTGTCCACTTCACAATAGATGTTTTCAAGTCTATCTGATATCAGATAAAGCAATCTTCAGTGAATTAGCAGAACAAAAGATGTTGATCTAAAAAGACATCCTACTTGCAAAATATCAGATTATACTGTATATCATCTGTTTGTAAAAGGTAGCTGCTCATTCACAATTAATAACTGATTATACTGTACCTTCAATCACTACAACCAAACACTTCCTGTTGACTGCCATTCTTTTTTGATTCAGAATCAAGATATGTTTGAGTTCAATGTCCTGAATCAGTAATCATATTTAAGCATATTTTATAATTGAGCAGTATAGGATGGTGCATTAAAACAGAATATACTGTAGCATTTATTGTAATGCAAAGAGTTAAAAACATTCTCTGTTGGAACTGACAGATAAAAAGACTTGAAGGCCGTCTGAGCAGGACAGACTGTGCAGATGAGGACGGCAGAGAGCGCGTGGATGGAGAGAGTTGGAAGAAGAACCCCTGCACCACCTGTCAGTGTCATGTAAGTTTATCAGTGCACTGAGCATTTCTGACTTCAATCTTCAGGTGCATTCACATGTAGTCTGTGCTGCATTTTTACTTGCATTCATGGGCATGTGAACACGGTAGTTTTACACAATGTACCAGTGTTCAGGTATTGTGAACTCTAGACACAGAAACGTTTGACTTATCCCAAGCAGAGATTCTCAGCTGGTTTTGAGTCAGGATTACAGAATTGTTTATGGACCGAAAGCAAATAACAATGTTCTTAAAGTCAAACATTAAAATGTGTAACTGCAATAAGCTGTGATACACAACCTTTGATGTAATATATGAGATCAATTTTTCTCGCTATGAAAATAGCCACAGAAGCTGGCATGGCATTAAACACAAACAAACAAACAAACAAACAATTTTTCCATTTTAAAAGTTTAAACGTTAATTTTTCAATATATATTGCAATTTGTTTGTACAGTAGCATTGTTTTTTTTTTTTTTCTGACTGAATCAGTCTTGACCATGTGGTTCATTACAAAAAATGCAACCTTCAATGCTGAATTGCAGGGTTAGAGGAAAGTGGAGTATGCAGTGTATTTTTTTTGTTTTTTGTTTGAGTACACCTTCAGAGACTCGAGCGTTGATATTTGTTTTTTAAATATAGAAACCCACTGGTTATTGAATGAAGGAATGAATGATGCATTTATATAGCGCTTTTATGTGTATTGCTGTACACCCAAAGCGCTTTACAATCATGTGGGGGGTCTCTCCTCAACCACCACCAGTGTGAAGCATTATTAAAATAATTTATACAAAATGATTGCAAAACAATGGATTTTCAACTGTATTACGCACTTAAGTTTCACTAAGCTGTGTTGAAAATCATTTGGAATAGTTTATTTATGATTTACCAAAAGACTCATTGAGAAGATTTTATTTACTCAATAACACCAAATTCTACTCACTTTTGGCACTTAGTGAGGGTTCATTTTGGATGTGAAATATGTTACATCTGTGTTTTCTTTATCTCACTGCAAATCAATGTGCAGGATTCTAGCACTCTCATGTACTTATTCTTGTTGATAGATGGATCAGTAGACAGACTGATTCCTAGGGGGAACTTTAGCTGTCAAAAACTGAAAAATGTCAATGTAACATAAATCAATCTGGGATAGAATCTGCAGAAGTTTAAAGGAACAGTTCACCCAAAAATGAAAATTTGCTAAAAATGGACCCATCCTCAGGCCACCAAGATGTAGATGAGTTTGTTTCTTCATGTGAACAGATTTGGAGAAGCATTAGCAATGTAGCATTGCATCACTTGCTCACCAGTGGATCCTCTGCAGTGAATGGGTGCTGTCAGAATAAGAGTCCAAACAGCTGATAAAAACATCACAATCCACAAGTAAAGGAAAGGACCTGTGATGATTCCTGCCGAAATATTGTCCCGTTCTCAGTTCAGGTGTTCCTGTGTCTCTGTCTCTGTTAGGAGGCGCAGGTGACGTGTTTCGTGGAAACGTGTCCGCAGGCAGCATGTCTGAAGCCAGTGACGCCCAAAGGCTCGTGCTGCCCCGTATGCCTCAACCAGCCGTCACAACCGCAGGAGAACAAGCACCACGTATAACCTCAGGACACTTAACCAGTGTGACCTTGAGCTCATGCCTCCATTTGTTCCATAGTTGCGTTTCAGGGTTTTTTGTTGTTTGTCATGTATTGGTATTTTTGTTTGCATATCATCAGATGCCCTCTACAAAGAACCAAAAATACACTGCCTTAAAAAGTATTTGAACAAATGAATGTTGGGGCCCTGTTTTCCTCCTCAGGCATGTTAACCGGGAGACGACTACCCAAAGTGTTCATTTACGAGACCGAGGATGGGCATCTCCGGTCCTGGAGGGACACTTTCCTGCAGAGTTCAGCTCTATCACTAATCAAACACTACAAACCAAAGTCTTCAGGATTACTTGAAAATTACAGTCAGTTGCGTTCAGAAAAATATTTAGGCTTAAATTTGAGATTTACGCATTTGAATTGCATATAAAATTTCTGTCCATTTGGACTGCACAATTTTAACATCAACTAGTAGAGTCAATGCGATACATGTTTGTCTGTTATACGTCAATGAAACAGGTAAGATTTCTAAACTGAATGTGGTTTAAATACACAGTAACTGGGTTTTATATATTTATCATCATTTAATTTGTTTCAGTCTCATGCATTTTAACTAACTGATTACTGCTTGTTCCAGAGATAATCATATTTTAACCATGTTCATACTTAACATACATTAACAGTTTTATGCTTATTCTGAGCAATGTAAATTAATGCATTTTGAAAATATTAATATTTAGATCAAATCAAATAGATGCAAAGAGTTAAAAATAAACTGTGCCATGATTTTCTGAGTGCCGAAATCTGGCTTGTTTCATTACTGTGTGACTCACAAATGTGCATCACAGTGTATTAGTTAATGTTACAATTGTATAAAACAACTGGATGGAAATTTTACATGCAATTCAAATGCATAAATCTTAAATTTAGGTCTAAATATGTTTGTTTGACTTGGGACGGAACTAAACTCTGCAGGACGATGCCTCTCCAGGACTGGAGTTTCTCATTTCTGGTTGTTTTACAGAAGCAGCATTCTCAGGTTTGAGATGCTGAAGAACTGGTGCTATCTTACTCCATTTAAGTGATTTACCCGAGTCTTAAGAGTGTTGTTTTATGCATTTAATTGTTTTGCAATATACAATGCATCATACAGTATATACACTCATTATGTGCTTTTTAAAACCACACTTGAGCGAAAATCCTTCGTTTTGTAGTTACGCTAAAGAAATTTTAAATCTTACTCATACTTTTACTTTGTTTATGGTGCATAGTATCATATTCTGGACATATGTAGAATATTAGTTCCCGCTTTTTATCTTCCTCTCACGTGGAGAAAAATGTGAATACCTTGAAATCAATCTTTGCAATGGGGAAAAAAACTCTACTGATCACCAAATGTTTGTTTCCCTTGGCAACTGCGGGTTTTCTGAGACCTGGTGTTCTTTGCTTTATCTTGACAGAAAGCTGTTATTGATGTTTTTGGTTTGGGAGTGACTGAGGTGAAGCGTTTTGGGAAGTGCAGCACTGAGCTGACGTCAGGCTCTCTTTAAGGGTGTTACTGTACTTTTCTATAATGCTCTGTTCTACCGGCCCAGTATTTATATTCTTGTCATGAATGAAGGTCCAGATGTTTCCTTCCTTTTCAAACAGTGTTCAGAGAGATGTAAACAGTTGTGCCTCATCACAATACATCACTTGAAACACACACACACACACTACCCTCTCAGCATCCAGTGTTCAATTATATTCATATTCGTTCGCTTAGCAGACGCTTTTGTCCAGCAGAAGAGCAGTATTTGAGATGAGAATTGCATTTGTGTTCTGATTCCATTAACGATACGTTTTAGTGCTTTTAAGGAATCACTAAATAATGTTGTACCAGTTGAACTGGATAAGAGTCATTTGTTCGTGAGTCGGACTACACTGCTCGTGCTGTATGTTTGTTCCTGTGCAGCCAGCACGGAGTTCAGTGTTGTCTGTGCTTTTGCCATTGTGTTTTTTTAAGCACCTGCTATTTGTCATGTTCAGTCCTGACTGAAGAATCAAGTTTTGCTTTGATGCTGTGGAAAATCTTGTTCAGTAGCTTAGTATGATGTTCCAATCATATCGGTAGAAGTATATTAAGCATAAAGAACCATTATTGGAATTGTAACATAATGAAAATTATATATACACACATACTGCTGGTCAAAAGTTTGGAATAATTACTTTTTTTTTTTTTTTTTTTTTTTTTTTTTAACAATCAGCAAGGCTGCATTTATTTGATCAAAATACAGTAAAAACAGTAATATTTTGGAATATTATTACAATTAAAATAACTTTTCCATTTGAATATGTTGTAATATGTAATTTATTCCAGTGATACGAAGCTGAATTCTTAGCATCATTACTCCAGTTTTTAGAGTCACTTGATCTATCAGAAATCATTTTGATATGCTGATTGGCTGAATAGTTATTTGTGATCAATTATTAACTCTTTCCCCACCAGTATTTTGGAAAAAAGTTGCCAGCCACCACCAGCGTTTTTGCTGATTTTCACTAAAATTTCATGGCTCCCTATGAATATCTGAACATACAATACAACAAAATAAAGATCAGACCAAAAAAATCTGTTTTAGTCTAGCTTCAAGCATTGTTTTTTTTTTTTTTTTTTTAATCAACACTTGAATATTGGTAGGTTTCATTAAAAAAAAGCAACATTTTGAGCAAAAAGCTGAGAAAATCGCATTTTTATCAAATACTACATCTGGATCATATTCAGTAATATTATCAAAGCAAAGATGCAGTAGATGGCTTCCATCAGTACTCCCAAAGCTTGCACAGTCCTTTATCACTTTCTGGATTGACATTTCACTCTGTAACATTAGACAGTTTTCATTTATATGTGGTTAGTGTTGATGATCGTATTATTTTTCATATGCATATGCTTACATATGAGATGGCTCGTTTCTGCATCTTCCTGGTCTGTGTTTTTGATCGGCACTTTCTAGACTCATTCAGGAGATGTGTAATAGCGCCCTGAGCGTATAACAGTGAAAACACGGAAACTCTGAAAATTTTGTTTGGCAGGGAAAGAGTTAATTGTGGTTTATATTATTAACAGTAAAGTTAAAAACATTTTTCGCTTTTTCTCATTGTTTTTGTTGAAACTGTGATGCATTTTCTATTAAGATTCTTTGATGAATAGAAATAACATTTATTTTAAATAAAATCTTTTGTCATATCAATTTATTGCATCCTTGTGGAATGAAAGTATTAATAGTAAAACCTACTTCAAACTTTTGAATGGTAATGTATCATGTTTTCCGCAAAATTATGCAGTGACACAACTATTATCAATATTGATAATTTTAGAATGATTTCTGAAGGATCATGTGACACTGAAGATTGGAGTAATGATTCAAAATTAAGCTTTGCATCACAGAGATAAATTACATTTTTAAATATTCAAATAGAAAATTCGTCTTTTAATCTGTAATGACATTTCACAATATTACTGTTTTTACTGTAATTTTGATCAAATAAATGCAGCTTTGGTGAGCAGACGAGACTACCTTCAAAAACTTTAAACACGTATTTATTCCAAACTTTTGACCAGTAGTGTAGGCTATAATATGTCTATTATTATTATTATTATTATTATTATTATTATTATTAAAATTATTTAAAAAGGAACTGGTCCTCAATTCCCAGCCCTTGGAATTCTACAACACTTCTTTTGCTGGATTTCGTGTTTCTCCAACACTGTCACACACCTTGTACCAAAGACCAAACACACGTGTGTTTTGTTTAGTGCACTGGTAAGACGTTTTTGTTTTTTGGAGTCTGACTCAGAGTCTCACTGAAATTGAAAGCCATATCCTGAGCTGGAGAGCTGGGTAACACTTTATTTCGATAGTCCACTTTAGACATTCTACTAACAGTAAGTAACTTTGCAACTACATGTCAACTAGAGTATTAGTAGACTGTCTGCTTAATATCTACTAACACTTTATTTTGATGGGTCCACAACATACAACATACTGACCATGAGAAACTTTGCAAGTATATGTCAACTTATTCTACTAACCCTAAACCTAACCTAACAGTCTACTCTGAGTGTTAGTAGACATGTAGTTGCAAAGTAATGAGATTTAGTTGACATGTAGTTGCAAAGTTACTTATAGTTAGTAGAATGTATAAAGTGGCGATCAAAATAAAGTGTAACTGAGAGCTGCACTGCTGCTCCTCTCTAAACATTCCACTGTATCCTGATGAACGCCATTGGATCACCATTACAATCACTGTCTGCTTGTGCGGTTGCAGTCGTGCTGGTTATGATTGGGAAAGTGACTGCTATTGTGTTGAGAGCAGCTGACTGAATTTTTGACTGTTATTTTACTTGTTTTACCATTTGTGACTGCATTCAACTCTTTTATCTCTGTTATGTGACTCTATATCAGTGTTTAATTACTCCCAAATGGCCTTCCTTCCTTCCTCCCTAAATGATCTAACAACCTCTTGAAGATCTTCCCCCAAACCAAACTGCACACATTGCCATGGACATGCACTGCCCTGCAAGACTGAACATGCTCAAGTGGTCAAAATGATTCTTATATTTTGTATTGTATTGTTTCCAAAGACTGTTTGCACTGCAGCGTATGCCTTTCAACAATAAAATGGCCACATATGAAACAGCTGTTTTATTTCCAACATACTGTATGTCTAGTCACATTTATATAGTGCTTTTTATGGTACAAATTGTTGCAAAGCAGCTTCACATTAGCATTGTTATTTTGTAAAATGAATCACTTATGAAACAAATTCAGCTGTGAAGCAGCTCTACAGAAGACAATAGTGTCATTATAAATCTCAGTTTGGTTCATATTTTGTTTTCATCTGATAGTATCAGTGCAGTTAAATAAGTAATATCATTAAATTTAGTCGTTTAACCCCTTTCTTTTGAAAAATGTGAAAAGTAAAAACAAAATGTGTGGAGAAAATCATGTATGTAGACAGCAGTTCTGAACTAGTTTGCAACCTAGGAATGTATGTGGGGAAAAACATGCTTTTCAGGTATAAATTATTCAAGGTTTGCAAAACTTTACAATAAGGTCCCATGAGTTAACATTAGTTTAATGTAAGCATTGACTAACATTGACTTTAGGTTAGGTATAGTGTGGAGGTTGAAAGAAGACCAGCATTATCTTTTCCCCAACACAACAGAGCAATCTGTGCAAATGTTTTGTTGGCCCAGAGGAGAACACATTCTCTTCACATGAGCTGTTTTCTTTTCAGGGTTCAGCCTGGGAGTAGAGCCAATTTGCACAATTAGGCCACAAAGGCTCCCTGTCATCTGGGCTTGTATATGTGTCGGTCCCCGTAACGTGGCCCCTGACTTCAGCAGGGCTTATCTCTCCGTGGGGACTCCCAACTCACAGAAACTCCTCTAAGTGGATACAGGAGAAAAAACTTGATGAAAAAAGCTGTCCTGAATTGCACATGCTCAGAGATTTCACTCCCAGCCCAGAATCTAGTGCATAATGAATTACAATCAGAACAGAGAGGCAGTGAGGTATGAATGAAAAGTTCACCACAGGACAATGAATGTTTAGAGGTAATGGATTCAGAGGGTGCAAACACCACCCAATATTGAAGGAAAAGCACAGGAAAACGAAATGTTAATGGGGCCATGAATTGCATTTTTATTTTTTAAACTTACATTAGTAGGATTTGTACATCAAAATCTGTCATAATTTACAAATAAAAAGTATTTTTCCTCTGATTTTAAAACTCTGTTTAAGGGGGCCCAGGAATAGTTTACCAAAAATAAAAATTTGCTGTAAATACTCACCCTCAGGCCACCCAAGATGTAGATGAGTTTGTTTCACGGGAACAGATTTGGAGAAATGTAGCATTGTATCACTTGCTCAGCAATGTTTAATAGCCTATGTTTAGCTTTTTACTTCTGGCAATTGAACTTAGGCTTCATAATACATAAAGGTAGTGTTCATTTGTGAAGATTATCACGATGAGTAAGAATCATAAACTTTTGTTGGTCAAAGAGCTCATTTTCTGCAATAAATGTCAAATGTTGGTTCATTAAGTTAAGCTTTCCATCTCACAGTGTTCACTACAGTCTCTGGGATGACAGTGTCCCAAAATTGTAATGATTCAGAAAGATGAGTCACTGTCTAGCCATCTGAGATTTCTGTATGGACATAAAGGTTAGGATCAGGAATTTTGTTTTGTTTTGTTTTGTTTTTTTGCTAAGACTACAGCACACTGTGAGTGTATATTTGCACTGTTTATTGTTTGCTTCTGGGCTCTGAAGGAGCGTTTGGACCCAGGAAAAGTGACGCATTATTTCAGACTACACCATCTTTCCAATATTCCCTTTTAGCTGCTCAAACTATCCTTCTTACCCTCAACATTCAAACAAATGTCTCACTAATCTTCCTAAACACTTTCTATTATTGTTTTGTACAGCAATACAACACTGATCTGTCCACCATGATACTGATTTTTCTTTTTACCTATAACTGTTTTATAATAAATTAATAATAATAATACCGCTTTTTTTTTTCAATGGACTCCTCTGTACACTGAATCACAATTGCAATTCTGTAATCTCAGGTCACTAAGGTACTTTTTGCCATTGTATATCTCCAAAATAAAAACATCCATACCTATTTTGCAATGAATAACAAAATCTGTTTGAATCTGAGCTTCGAAGCTTATAAAACATGGTGCATATTAGCGCCATCTGGTGGTCGCGGGGTTGAAAAGCATCTCATGCATGACACCAGACACAGAGGTATTTGGAGGTTACAGCTAAAAAAACAAAAAATATTTTCATAAATAAAACCAGTCCTTTTATACATACAGCCATATTACTTTACATTTGCACATCTGGGAGACATTTATCCAAAGAAACTTATATTGCATTTAAGGTAAGCCCTTTACATTTAGGCTTACATTGAGGTACCAATGGACATTTACCCAACAATAAATAATCAAACCAAAATGTTTTAAGTGCAAAGTGAATTGTAAAGTGAAGTGAAGTGTAGATGTGACTTGCAATGCAAGCATTAAAATATAATAATAAAGTCCAAACACACACACACACACAATAAGAACAATGCGGCTGGTTGCAAGGCCGGTCATGGGTTCAATTCCCAGGGAATGCATGAACTAATAAAAAGCATACCTGGAATGCAATGTAATTTGCTTCAGATAAAAGTATCTGCCAAATGCATAATGTAAATGTAAGCTTCATTTTAATTTATAATAACGTGTCATGACCAGATGAGCATCTGTATGCATTGATGTCCGTATGTCAGAAATGAGACTTGCAGGTTTGGCCTTTTGTACATTATATCATGTTCTTTTGCATTGTCTTTGGTCTCCTTTTCCTCATTAGGGTTATGGTCAAGGTTTGATTGCTTGGATGGAAGAATGAAGGTTGGATCTAATTTAAATCCAGCATAATCAGCAAATGTTTGCCACAATAGTATAATAGTAAATGCATGATTGTAAATGCCTGGTAATTCATTGTTAGCAATCGTGTTGATTAGTCAGCAATCATATGATTTTGGATCTCATATGAAGCTGTAGATTCAAAAATACAAACATGTTCATGCATAGTTTAGCTTGTTCCATTGATTTTAGAGTACTGTGAGAAAAAGAAAATTCACACCATCAAGAACATACTGTGTGAGTCACTGTTGGCTTGCCTGTACCTTAGATGCTTGCAGCTGTTGACCCACTTGCAGAAGATACATTCTCATGTTTTGCTCTGTAACCCTACTGTATCCAGGGTTCCCACTCTAAGCCAAATGTCAAATTCCCGGACTTTTCCCTGACTTTCACTGACTAAAAACCTGAATTTCCATGACCTATAATGAACGGAAACACAGGCTACTGTTGTGCTGAGCACTTTTTTTGCTTTTACCCGTTAAATGTATTTTCACACTTTTTTTTTTTTTTTTAAACAGTCTTTGAAGTGGTCAGTTTGTAGCCAAAGCTCCTAAAAATTAACATTTTCTGGCATATTTGCCTTAGTTAACCGATACAGCCTGGTGACAGCATTTGACTTAAGTGATTGCCAGTTGACGAGCGGGAAGGAAATAAAATGGCGCTGAAAAAATAGCCCAGGGCTCAACGCTAAGGATTTAAAAAACCAAAAAAAATCCACTACCCTAACAAATATAAAGTTCAAACATTATTAAAGACAAGTGACAGCAATGACATTGCAAGTAATAGCAAAATTAATATATAGCACAAAGATAAAAATGAAATTTTGCGTAAGTTTTTATGTTTGTAGGTGTTGTTCAGGTACAGAAACTGAATAATTACTTATAAAATAACATTTGCATATTCTTCACTCTGTGTTGCACCTTGATTTTTCATTGCCATTTGAAATTAGTGGCAAGGCAACCACTGCATTTTAATCATGAATCTATCAAAAAAAAATGTGCAAAGTTTGATTTAAATTAGAAGGCATAATTTCAAAATCTGGAGTAAAAACAGAATGGTGTGACTTCAGCTTTGTAAAATTATGCTACGTGAAACAGAAACAGCAGATGGGCTGAATGAGATGCAGTTTCACTCTCTGACAGCAGGTGGGGCTTACGGACCAGTGATACAGCATTTCCTTGGTTACTGCTGTAAACACAGCATTGCTGTGCATATTAACACTAATTTAAATGCATTATACAGAGACAAGATGAAAAGAAAACGCCATGAAAACTTTTCTGAAATCAGCCAGTTCCCCTCAGAAACACATTCATATAAAATCAATATTTAGGATTCCTATAGTCTATTTTGCTCATCATGAACAGTGATCTTGATTATGA
Organism: Spinibarbus caldwelli; assembly: GCA_039654775.1. Taxonomy (NCBI): domain Eukaryota; kingdom Metazoa; phylum Chordata; class Actinopteri; order Cypriniformes; family Cyprinidae; genus Spinibarbus; species Spinibarbus caldwelli. The sequence continues at coordinate 29,820,946 of CM077250.1, read as the reverse complement.
TTTTTTTAATGAAAACTTCGTTTTGAAGAATATAAATAGGCTAAAATTATGTTCGTATATTCGTTTTGAAGAAAATTCGTTAGCCTAGCCTATTTAAGTTGATTAAAAATCTTCATAAATTTTAAGAAATTCAAACTTTTATTGGACTGCAGATTGAAATAAAAGAGTTCTTCATTATCTTTAAAATGAGAGAAATCACTGACATAATTTAAGGCTACTTTCATCGACTGCAAAAAATAATAATAATAATAATAATAATAATTTGCAGTGTTAACTTATGAATTAAAACAAAGACAAGAAATAAATCACAACTAGAACAATCGAGATTTTTCTTGTAATCAAGAAAAAAATATTACAAAATTAGCTACCAAATGAATGCTGAATGATGTTTGACAGTGAACACATCTCCACAGCATATCCGCATACAATTGCTGGTGTCAGTCGCAAATATTAAACGTTTAAAAAAATCTTTGTGAAAACGACTGGCAACGATTGGTTCTTGAATTCTAAGATTATAATCTTTAGACACCACACACTATGCGATTTTTCTGCCGACTGCAAACAGCGACTGAGCCCAACTGGAAGAGACCCGGTCCGACTGGGCACAATCAGCTCCCAATACCAAATTCCATTCATAATCGGCCTCACAATCGTGTAGTGTGTTCGTGTAGTGTGTTCTTGGCTTTAGGCGCAAGAAAGACACGAGGCTCGCGCATGTCAGAGTCGCGGCTGTCTGTGCGCGCTGTTTATACAGAACACAGCGCGCGAGTACTGAATGGAGTTGACAAACAAAAATCCCTGATATTCCATGACTTGGACAAAATTATATAAAATTCCCTGACTTTCAATGTCTGGAACAGACCTTTTAAAATTCCATGATATTCCAGAAATTCCATGACCCGTGGGAACCCTGTGTATCATATTTGATACTAAAATTTCTAATTGTTTGAATATGTATATTTGTATACATGTATATCTTGTATACTTGTATATCTGGTATACTGGCTGACAGATTTCTACCATTGCCTACTAAGGGCTAAGCACTAAAGGTATGGTTTTTGAACCAAAGCACCAGTTCACAGTTATGCATCTGTTGTCCTGCACCTGCTAGACTCTAATACAGGACAGATCTAGTGCAACAGAGGTTTGGATTGTTGAAGCAAGAAACAACTGTTGTTAAATTTTCAATTTTAACACAGTTAAAGGGATAGTTCATCTGTTCAAATGTCCCGTATCAGCAGAAATCTCCTGACCACCTCTCCTGGCCTTTGCATGGACAGACCACTCACAACATTTACACTTCAGACCCACACAGAATAAGCAGATTTGTATACCAGTTTGCATTATCAAGCAGCATAACAGCTAAAATAACAGATTGTAAGTTGTACACATTCAAGTTTTAACACTCTTGCTTTCCCAGAAGTTCAGAACCAATGCTTCACCACTGGAATGTTCAATGATTCCCCATCCCAGGGGAACAGAGGTAGCTGACAACCAAGTATCCATTGGAATGGTGTTAATCCAGTCTCTGGTTGACAGAGATAATTTTGAGCATACCTGGCCCACATAAGGATCCGGTGCCGGTGAGGTGAGGTTTGGTGGCTGTGGCAAAAGGTGTGAAGAAAGCACTCGATTTCCTAGTTCTTCCTTCTTGTTTGCACAGTGGTCTGAAGACAGTATTTGATGGTCAAACGCAGGAGAGAAAAGAGTGGAGAAATCAACTGCATTATACTAGGGTGACCCTGGGTCATCAAGTACAATCCTGTTCTTTCCTGGTCAACTGGAAAAGTCTTGAAGTGGGGTAATCACTGTTTTCTAGACTGTTTTCCTAGTTGTCTTATGCTACATCTCCACATTGCAAGACCATCTCCATCAAATTCCACTTCCATCGAAAGTCCTCTAGATAGAACAACAGTCAGTTGAGATCTTGTCATGTTATTCCACCTATCAAGATGCTTTCTGCCCTAAACAAGCATCTCAGTTACTGCCACACCGACTATGGGACTGTGCCACTGACATACTGTGCCCTTCCGGGTGAGCCAGTGCCCCATGGAAAGATTTATCCACTCTCTCTTCCAGAACAGAAGGCAATGTATGAGTATGTGGAAGTACTTCCAGCAAGGCTACATTCCCCTACTGCTTCCAGCTTTTTCTTTGTGTCAAAGAAGGAGTCTTGTGGCCTTGCATAGATTACTGGGCTCTCAAAAAATTTACAGTCAAGTTCTGTTACACACTTCCCTCGTCCCTGCAGCTTATGAACAGCTCCACAGTGCAACCACTGTAACCAAACTGGACCTCCGAAGCACATATAACCTCATCTGGATACATGAGGGGAATGAAGACCTTTTTTGTGACACCTACTGGCCTCTACAAATACTAGGTACTGGTCAACATCCCCTCCTTATTCCAGGACTTCATGACTATGTTTTTTTCCAGGACTACCTCCACTGATTCCTGCTGATCTGCATGACATCTTGGTATACTCCAGGAACCTGGCCGAACATCTCTGAGTACCAGTTCCTTCTCAAGGCAGAGAAATAGACCTTTCACCAGTCTTCCACCCAGTTCCTAGGTTACCATATCAGTGCAGAGGGAATCAAGATGGACAAGGGGAAGGTAGAGGCAGTATGTAACTGGTCAACACCTATCAACAAAAAACTTCTTGGCTTATCCAGCTTATCCTTGGGTTATCCTGCCTCTAAAGGTGATTCCTCAGTATGATTCTACAAACTTCATGCACTGCCTTCTCCAAGAAACTTACCTTGGTGGAGCAAAATTAAGACATTGGGAAACCTGACCCTGCAAACATGTCCTTGCGGGGCCCATGCTGGCTTTTTGTGGGCACAGTGGGCTAGGGCCAGCCCACACCAAACCCTAAACAGGCCCAGTGCGGGCTTGCCCAGGCAAGGCCTACAGCTTTGGGTTTACCGCAGGCTGTCTATGAGCAGGCCACACTAACGGACTGTCCACATTAATCCCATGATGACCTAGTGTGGGCCAGCCCGTTCAGCATTGACTGGCCATTCTTTAGCCACTCAATTGAACTGGAATGGCTCAAACCAAAAGAGACCTTTTCATATAGGCCAGAGATCCTCAAATCTGGCTCACAAGATTCACTTTCCTTTGCATGTCTTCATCATTAGAAAATCACAGGTGGGTGAGTTTGATCAAAGTTGGACCTAAACTCTGCAGGAAAGTGGATCTCATGAGCCATATTTGAGATGTAACAGACATGAGCCTGTTAACAAGGGCTGCATTCCACTCCACTTTTAGACACGCACTCACAAACTTCCCGAAGCATTTAACAGTATCAAATTGTAGGCTAGAGTGTCAGTAATGTATAATGCTAAGATTAAACACTCAATTTTCAGTTAATGGCATTTCATTATTGAATTCAGAGATGTCATTGTTTAGCTCAGTTTAGTTTAAATAGTATCTGTGAAATCAAATTGACAATAATCGCTAGAAATTAAGTGTCCCCAACTGAGCAAGCCAGAGGCGACAGCGGCAAGGAACCAAAACTCCCTCTGTTACAGAATGGAGAAAAAAAAAAAAAACTTGGGAGAAACCAGGCTCAGTCGGGGGGCCAGTTCTCCTCTGGCCAGACGAAACCCGCAGTTCAATTCCAACTCCAGCCATGTCAGATTGTGTAAAGGGCTTATCTGATTCCTGTGGTCTTGTCCCGATGGATTTTGCTTTTTAATTTGTAATTTAATGTATTTGTTATATTTGTGTTTTATTCATTATTTGAAGCTTTTCATTTATATGATTTATTCATTTGCTATAATTGTAATGTATAGTTTAATGCAATTTATTGTTTCTCGGTCTATTTTTATAATATATATTTTTGTTTGTTTATAACAGCCCAAGCATACCTATATACTGTACATATAGAATGCTGCACCAAACAAATTCGTAAGGGAAAAAATGTAAACAATAAACCAACTCCATAGTGGATTCTAAGTGATCAAGGGCTTAGGACGTTCCAGTTCAGCCCATTGCAAGGGTTCCACCAGAAGTGGGCACTCATGCAACGTAATCAATGACGTACATCCGAGTAAACAAGATGAAGGGAAGATTGTGAGTAAAGGGCATAAACAGACTGGAACGCAGCCAAGAATTTTGTGGGCAGTTTTCTTCCTTACCACTAGGGGTGCTAGGGTGTTTTAGGTTTCCCTAAGTAAAGCCATGTGGTAGAGGGAGTTAGCAATAGCAATCAGCAGTAGCCAGCATGGCTCACCTGCTGAACACATTGTGCTGTGTCCTGGTTGGGAAATGTGTAATTTCAAGCCCAGTTTTTTTTTTTTTTTTTTTCTATTTAAAAGTGTGCATTGCTGATGTTTTTTGCAGAGATGTTACATGTATGTATGACCTATGTTTGGATTGATGCTAAGAGTTTAAGACAGTGTATTTGTGTGCATTTTAGAAGGATCTTTTATTGGTGAGGTCACCACATCATGCAGTTTGAATATGGATTTAAAGTTCTTTTCGACGTGAGACCATAGTCTGGACTATTTTTGACTGTTCCTGGTTAGGAAGAGTCTGGTGTTTGAGAGCTGTGGTGTGTTTTCATTACAAGTGGTTGGTTTATTAATTTGCTATCAGCCAACTTCAGCTATGGACAGTGTTTGACATTGATGTACTACAAATAACACTTTCACATGTCGAAATCCTACAATCTTACAATATTTTTGCTTGCTTTCTTTTGTTTTGTTTTTTGTACTTTTGTGTATTTACATTTTTGGCTATATGTATTAACCTAAATTGAATGTTTTCTATTTTGTATTTAATAAATCCATTGATTTGAAATCCCTTTGACTACTGTACATTTGTGACAATATAGACATTAGTTATGTGTTGACTGCATCCATTTCAGATGTATAATAACTGTTTTTCCTAAAGACTTAATTTATAGTAGCTGAAAAGTATTTAAAGTGAAACAGATTTATTGTTGTAGATCAGTGGTGCCCAACATTGGCCCCTTAGCGCTAACCCTGCATGGGCAGCCCTCACTTAGCCCCCAGGAAGCCCACACAGGGCCCACACTATTAATCTACAACAGGGGTGCCCAACCCTGTTCCTGGAGATCTACCTTCCTGCAGAGTTCAGCTCCAACCCTGATCAAACACAACTGAACCAACTAATTAGGATCTGAAGGAGCACTTGATAATTACAGACTCTGCAGAAAGGTAGATCTCCAGGAACAGGGTTGGGCACCCCTGTTGTAGATTAATAGTGTGGGCCCTGTGTGGGCTTCCTGGGGGCTAAGTGAGGGCTGCCCATGCAGGGTTAGCGCTAAGGGGCCAATGTTTTGCCAATGAGCAAAATCTCAGAGGCCCTGTGCTGGCAACCCGCTGGGGGCCCTTAGGCTAGCCCTAAGTGGGCCCGTAAAGGGCCAGTGCAGGCTTGTTTGCAGGGCGAGTTACTTGCCATCAAGCTTGCCTTAGAAGAATAGAGGCATTGGTTGGAAGGGCATTGGTTGGAAGTGTTAGTAGTGTATTAGTAGAGTGGTAGGGTTAGGGTTAGATTAAGTTGACATGTACTTGCAAAGTTACTTATAGTCAGTAGAATGTCTGTTGGGAGACCATCACAATAGTTAGCAGATATTAATCAGATAGTCTACTAATACTCTAATGAGAGTTAGTTGACATGTAAGTGTAAGGATACTTATTGTCAACAAAATGTTCAAAAGGGACCATCAAAATAGTGTTACCAATTTTTGTCACATGAATGTTAAAGAACATTGTTTAAAATAGCAATTTGTTTTGTATTGTAACTGATGATCAGTTACAATCATACATATTTGTAAATAGGAGTAATAGATTACTTATCTATCAGTATTTTCATACCATGGACAAAAGTGCTTAAATATTTTAACATCACTGTCAAAGCTTAGGGTTAAGTTTTATTTAGGGTTAATTTTGATGGGTTGGTGTGTTGTCACAATCACAATCTACAGTCACCATACCTGTCACTTCTGCACACTATGTTTCCCAGAATCGCTCCTGGCTCAGACCTGCTCACAGTCCACAATCACCACACCTGTCTGCCATTAGCCTCATCAGTTGGTCTTTATAAGCCAGCACCAAACACACACACATTGTATGTTCTTGTCTCTCTTGTCTTGTTGAAGACAAGAAGGGCTTACCTGACTACTCACGCTGCACATTTACCTGCTTTCAGCCTGTCTGCTGTTCCAGTCTTTGCCCTGCTTGTCTGATAAGTTAACCAGTATCTCTTCTGTTATTGTGACAGAAGACCAGACCTACAACGAACACAACAACCATGAGCCTACTTCTTCACCCTGTCGATTTGTTGTTTTCCATCACTCGGGATGGCCAACCCATTGAGGAATACGCTGGGAAATTTCTGAAACTGCCTTCAACAGTTTGTTCAGAGGATGCTGTGCTGATGGACATTTTTCATAGAGGTTTGGATGAACCGTTATACTCCAAGATGCCATCGGGTGTGAATAGGTACACTTTAGAGCAATATATTATCTATGCCCTTTTACTCAGCTGAGCTAGTCCTGAAAGACCGCTTATTCGTCCTGTGATTTTCAAATCTGTCCCAGTGAAGCCCGATCCAGAGTCCACATTTACCGTCGAATCCACTCCAGCCCCAGAGTCCAGTCACAACCCGTTCCAGCACCTGAGCCCACAGTCCAGTGTCTGTTTCTGCCCCCTGACCACAGCCCAGTGTTGGTTCCAGCCCCTGACCATAGTCTAGTGGAGGGTTCCTCAAATCTTGCCCTGGAAGGCCAATGCGCTGCAAAGTTTAGCTCCAACCCTGATAAAATTCGCCTACCTGTGATTTTCTAATGATTCTAAAGACAATAATTAGCAAGCTCAGGTGTGTTTGATTCTTTTGATTCTATGATCGCTATCATCTATGATCGCCAAAGTCTTTTGGATATCGGCAACGCATACAAACACCAACTCTCGCCGGCGGCTACTGAGAAGCTACGAGGCCTTTGTTTACTGCTGAAGCCGGACCTCGAGACCGCGGCCTCGCCTACTGACGCTACCCGCAAGAGGACGGAAGCGCGCAGTGTTGCCAAGTCTGTGGTTTTTCCCGCGGAATTGGGCTACTTTAACGCTCTTTCTGCGGGTTGTTTTTCATGTCCGCGGGTTGAAGCGACCCCAATGATGTGATATTTAGCCCCTGGAATGTAACTTTTATCAGGGGAACCCCACCAAAAAACGTGTATTTTACCCCACCTGAAGGTGATTTTTACCAGGAATCCCCCCTGAAAAGCGATTGGGCTAGTTTTGAGTAGCAATTGGGTGGGTTTTGCTGTGAAAACCTGGCAACCCTGGAAGCACGGTAAGCGCAGCGGTATACGAGCTAGGCTAAGGGCTAACCCCACAAGACCGGCTCTTCCAACACTCATGCTCTCAAACGTTCGCTCTCTGGAAACAAACTGGACTTAATTCAACTCAGTCGGTCTACACAGCATGAAGCAAGGGATTGTTGTGTGTTTGTTTTCACTGAAACATGGCTAAACGACAACATCCCGGACTCCGCCATTCAGCTGCATGGGCTAACCTGCTACCGAGAGGACAGAGACTCATCACTGTCTGGTAAGACTCGGGGGGGTGGCTTGTGTGTGTATATCAACAAAGAATGGTGTAACAATGCTGCGGTAGTATCAAAACACTGTTCATCGCTGGTGGAGTTTATGTTTGTGAAGTGTCGACCGTTCTATCTGCCGCAGGAGTTCACGGCCATTGTTGTTGTCGACACACCTGCATAGAAACTACTCACATCTCCAAACAGCCAGGTACTCGGTCTCTCTCCATCCGATGTAAGGAAGACCCTATCCAGAATTAACCCACGAAAGGCTGCGGGGCCCTGACAATATACTTGGACATGTACTGAGAGACTGTGCTGCACAGCTGATGGATGTCCTAACAGACATCTTCAACACCTCGCTGAGCCAGGCAGTTGTCCCCACGTGTCTCAAATCCACCTCCATAATTCCAGTGCCAAAGAAGTCACTTGTGTCCTGTCTGAATGACTATCGTCCCATACACTGACCCCAATCATGATGAAGTGCTTTGAGAGGTTAGTCATGCATCACATCAAGTCCAGTATCCCAAACACGCTGGACCCATTCCAGTTTGCATACCGTCCAAACCGTTCCACGGACGATGCAATATCCACCACTCTCCACCTAGCTCTTACTCACCTGGAACAGAAAGACTCTTATGTAAGAATGCTGTTCATCGACTTCAGCTCAGCATTCAACATAATAATCCCACAACAGCTCATCCACAAATTAAACCTGCTGGGCCTTAACACCTCCCTCTGTAATTGGATCCTGGATTTTTTAATTGCAAGACCTCAGTCAGTCCGTGTCAGCCGCAACACCTCCAGCACTACCACACTGAGCACAGGTGCCCCACAAGGCTGTGTGCTCAGTCCGCTGTTCTTCACGCTGCTGAATCACGACTGCACTGCCAAGTCCAGCTCCAACCACATCATCAATTTTGCTGATGACACAACTGTGGCAGGCCTCATCAGCCACAACGATGAAACGCACTACAGAGAGGAAGTGGCACAGCTGGCTGAATGGTGTGGTGCTAACAACCTGTCCATCAATGTGGGTAAGACAAAAGAGGTTGTGATGGACTTCAGGAGAAACTCTGTTGACCACCCACCACTGACCATCGACGGTTCAACCGTGGAGAGAGTCGGCAGCACTAAATTCCTGGGGGTGCACATCACAGAGGATCTCACCTGGACCACCAACGTCACGTCACTCAACAAGAAGGGACAACAGCGCCTCCACTTTGTCCGCCGGCTGAAAAGGGCAAGTCTCCCTCCACCCATCCTCACCACTTTCTACAGGGGCACCATTGAGAGTGTGCTGACCACCTGCATCACTGTCTGGTACGGGAACTGCAGTGCTGCTGACCGCAAGACCTTACAACGGACAGTGAACACTGCCGCAAAGATCATCAGTGCCCTTCTCCCCTCCATCCTGGACATTTTCCTTGCACGATGCTCCAGCAAGGCCTCCAGCATTGTGAAGGACCCCACCCACCCACCCACCCACCCACCCCTCCCACAACCTCTTCCAGCTCCTGCCATCAGGTAGAAGGTACCAGAGTATCAAAGCTTGCTCTGTCAGATTGCTCAACAGCTTTTTTCCCCAGGCTGTGAGAGCTCTTAACTCCAATCTCCCTGTCCCCCTCTGAAACCATGAACACCTCAGCCCCACCTCAGGCAGTGTGGGCAGGTGCCAAATCCTGCTGGAAAATGAAATCAGCATCTTTAAAAAGCTGGTCAGCAGAAGGAAGCATGAAGTGCTCCAAAATTTCTTGGTAAACGGGTGCAGTGACTTTGGTTTTCAAAAAATACAATGGACCAACACCAGCAGATGACATTGCACCCCAAATCATCACAGACTGTGGAAACTTAACACTGGACTTCAAGCAGCTTGGGCTATGAGCTTCTCCACCCTTCCTCCAGACGCTAGGACCTTGGTTTCCAAATGAAATACAAGACTTGGTCTCATCTGAAAAGAGGACTTTGGACCACTGGGCAACAGTCTAGTTCTTCTTCTCCTTAGCCCAGGTAAGATGCCTCAGACGTTGTCTGTGGTTCAGGAGTGGCTTAACAAGAGGAATATGACAACTGTAGCCAAATTCCTTGACACGTCTGTTTGTGGTCGCTCTTGATGCCTTGACCCCAGCCTCAGTCCATTCCTTGTGAAGTTCACCCAAATTCTTGAATCGATTTTGCTTGACAATCCTCATAAGGCTGCGGTTCTCTCGGTTGGTTGTGCAACTTTTTCTTCCACACTTTTTCCTTCCACTCAACTTTCTGTTAACATGTTTGGACACAGCACTCTGTGAACAGCCAGCTTCTTTGGCAATGAATGTTTGTGGCTTACCCTCCTTGTGAAGGGTGTCAATGACTGTCTTCTGGACAACTGTCAGATCAGCAGTCTTCCCCATGATTGTGTAGCCTAGTGAACCAAACTGAGAGACCATTTTGAAGGCTCAGGAAACCTTTGCAGGTGTTTTGAGTTGATTAGCTGATTGGTATGTCACCATATTCTAATTTGTTGAGATAGTGAATTGGTGGGTTTTTGTTAAATGTGAGCCAAAATCATCACAATTAAAAGAACCAGAGACTTAAACTACTTCAGTCTGTGTGCACTGAATTTATTTAATACACGAGTTTCACAATTTGAGTTGAATTACTGACATTTTCCACGACATTCTAATTTATTGAGATGCACCTGTATGTTTACTTGAGCATTGCACTACCAAATCTTTTTGCACTATGCGCTGCTTCACAAAAAAAACTCCCTTCTGCACAATTTAATGTACAAAATATATATATTTTTTGCACAATTTCATGTACAAATATCTCTTTTGCACAATTTCATGTACAGTATTTATATAAAGTTCTTGTACAGTCTCAGTTTGTGTATGTGTAGTCAACTAGGTATAGTAGTTATAGTATTTATAGTATGTGTATAGTCAGATGGTTAACTGTTGTATAGCTCTATTGTTTTTCCTATACTCGCATTGTTGTATGTTTATCTTACATTTAACTAGTATGTAGCACCGTGGTCCTGTGAGACACGACATTTCGTTCCACTATATGTCCACACATGTAGCAGAATGACAATAAAGCTCCACTTGACTTGACTTGATTAGGGTTAGAGCTAAACTCTGCAGGAAAGTGGATCTCGTGGGCCAGATTTGAGGATCCCTGGTCTAGTGATTGCTCCAGCCCCCGAACACAGTACAAAGAAGGCTCTAGTTGTTCATGTTACCACTGTCATCCTCTTCTGCTATTTTGACAGTTGCTTGTTCTCTGTGGGGCTTTTCTGTGGCATTAAAATAAAAATCCTGCTTCTGACACTAAATGACCACACAGGAAAACTTATCAGCCAAACTTTTTTTATGTTTTTATTTATTTATTTTTTTTTAATTGTGTTTCAGAGTTTACATTAACGCTTATTCTATAACATGCTTGATGTACAAATTACACTTTCTCCAGATATTATTCACTTTATTATTTTTTTTATTTATTATTATTTTAATGTAAATGCCTACGTCTCCTTTTACTGGTGGTTCTTAGAACATTTTCTAAAAAAAAAAAAATAGTTACATATATCATGTGACTATTACACATCTTTCCCATGACAGTCAGCTCATTACACTTGTTGTCAGTGAATAAACATCATTCATTTTCTTTTTTTATGTTTTGCTATTATTTCTACATACTTGTTATTAGACATACTGAGTAGAAAAGATTGGAACAGGATTCCTCCAATAATGTACTATTAAGGCTTGTTTTAGATCAGTAAATGAATTACAAATAATAATTGTTTTAATTGTATAGTTTTACTCTAAAAGCATTTTGCTATTTTTGAATTGCTACTTTGCATTTTAATGTTTTTGATCAGAATACATTTGAGTGAATAAATGACTTCTGTTTTCTCATGGCTTATTGATTAAAGACATGAAATCAAGTTATCAGTTTCATAATCTTTGGTTAAATACTTATAATGTAGTTCTTTATCCTTTTTATCCAAACTCATGCATCCAGCGTGGCATTTCCCACTGCAATCACGAGTGTTATGATGTCAGTATATTTGGTTAGGTTGGGTTAGGTCGAATAAATGAAGGTTTCCCTACCATCTTACAGCTGAAGAAACCTCTTCTGAGACTGATGCCAACTTCTCCATCCATGAAAAACAAAAGCTTGGTGTTTGTGAATTAACTTTTACCTTGATATTCATCACGAGAGCCAAAAGTAAGTTTGGGGAGGGATGCATTGCATTGTGTACAAAAATGCCATTAACATTTTGTGTTAATATTTGTGGGGAAAGCTTATGTTTTAGATACCTTGATTAGTCATCATCTCATGGTTTCAGTAATGTAATTCAACAGTCTTGTGATGAGGAAGTCCATTTTTATAGTACAAATAATTCATTCAGTCTGAGTCTCAATTAATAAATGGTGATAAAAAACTGTATGCATAACAATTATAATACAACTGTAAAAGTACTGTTTAAATTAGTTTTTGATGAAGTTTCCAATAGCGTGTAATGTCTCAGGATACTGCTGTCACACTGAACAACATTTCAAGCTATTTTGATATACTCCATATCCTGAATACACATCAAGCAAAGCTTTAACTTATTTTATTCTTAGCAATGTTGAAAATCTTTCTGTTGAATGGAAGCATGACTCTACAATACTGAACAAAGGAACAAGGAAGTAGTTCAAAATAAACACTAAAAATTTAAAGAGTAGTAGATTTGGAACTCTCCCACTAAGATTTTTTTAGGTACATTATTAGGGCACGTTTTCTAGAAATTGCTTTAAAACATTATTTCGAATTCTATTTTTTTAAAAGAAAAATAGAATTCAACAGTCTGGTTCTGGAATCCCATCAAAAAGCCCATTAATTATTTCCATAAAGAACAGATGGTGTTCAGAAAATATTTTCATTGAGCCTTTGTGCTCTATGAATGGCCTTTTTCTTTGAGGACAGCATATGTCCACTTTCCATAACCCAGGATCACCAGCTAAGGTCAGCTGCTTGAAGAAAATGTAATAGTTTATAGACACATTCAGATTTTACATATGTGCAAATCAGAACTCCCAATAAACTTAATTTTATGATATTGCATTTGATATTAAATATTCTAGATATAATCTAATATATTAACAATCTAACAGGATATTATTTAATATATGTAATCTAATATATTAAACATTAAAGATGAGTTATGTATTAGCAGTCATAAATATTTTTAAATTTAAATATGATCATTAACATTGTCCTAATTGGAACTACTTTACGACAACAGTGTTTAATTTGAATTATTTACATTTTCCATTGAGGAGAATAAGCTAAACCATAAAAAAACATTTTGAAAAAGATTCTAATGTTTACATTCATTATTCATCTAAGAAATGTTTGTGTTCAACAAAAATGCATGTCAACATGCAACAGATAACAACTATGCAGGATTGAGATGCAGAAAAATAGCTGATCATAACTTTGCTAATAATGTGGCATGATATTTGTTTAGGCAGACCGAAACAGAGACTGTGACTGTGTCTCATGTCAAATGTCAAATGTCTGAGAGTCAGCAGCCCTAAATAATCACAGTTTATTTCCTATAATAACCAAATAGTTAATGTCCTGTACATGAAAATGTCTCTTTGTATCCATCTTATTTTTCAATACGGAAGTAATCTGTTTTCTGTGAATGTGCGAGATTTCTGCTTTATTATCCCCAGTAGGGTAATAACGAGAAGAATAACAAAATGCAATAAACTAAAATTGTTTGTGCTATAATCCAGTGTGTTTATAATTAAGACAATACATAAAAACATTATGGTAAGAAACACCAATTTGCAATATCAAGCAGCAAAATGAGCTGTTTCGTACAGCTAAAAATAGCTGGAAGCAGCTGACACCGGAAGCCAGGCATATTAAAATTATAAATGGCCACGCCCGCTCTTACGGGAAAAATGGGAGCACCTGACAGTTAATCATTCAATCAGTTCGAACAAGTGATTCATTATGAGTCTGATTTAACAAAGCTCTTCACATTGAATCATTTTTTTTCAAAATGATCTGTTCAAAAGAATCAATTTAGAATGTGCCAACTTGCGAATGCTGGCTCTCTAGGGCCTGCTAGTGTTTGATTTTAGTTTGCACTTGGGAGGAGAGAAGAGGAAACGAGGTGTTCAGCTGAAATTAATAGTTTGTTAAAGACTTCTTTTAGAGGCCTACTCTAAGCAATATGATCCGTATATATTTAGTTTAAGCTTGTACATGAAGCACAGAGATAGTAAAACAGCAGAGCTAACTAGGAGTGGGTAAGTGACCTGAAAAGCAATATAAAAATAACATGTTCACAGTAAAATATAAAAAAAAAAAAAAAAAAAAAAAAAACTGACATTCTTTCTTACTGAATTGGTCTCTTTGCTGCCAAAGTTTGAGTCTAAAAATACTTAGTCGTCTTTCTATCTATGGTTTCTACTGTTGCTGTGTTTTTTTTTGTTTGTTTTTAGGTTCTAGTGTTCAGAATAGAATTAGCATCTTCAAACTAGGGTTATTTTTGGAATAAATTAAAGGTCACCTATTTTTTTCAAGATGTAACATCCCTGATAGTACACATACATCACGGAAGACATATTTTTTTAGATTGTTTGCTCATCTGCAATATGTTTATAGGACGTTTCCTTTTAGATGACTTTAAGATGTTTTTGATTTAGAACGTATGTAAAACTGACATCTTAAAGACGTCTGTCAGATGTTTGTACACAGCAGATGCTTTCCGGATCAAGTGATGTTTAACAGACATCTTGCAGACATGTGCTATCTCTCAGGTTTCCCCAGAATTTGTATATGTAGTTTTAGCTCAAAATACCCCACAGTTCATTTATTATATAATTTTGAAAATGCCTATTTTGAGAGGAATGTTTTCATACATGTATCTTTAAATGCAAAAAGAGCTGCTGCTCCCTGCCTTCTTTTCCAGAATAGCGCTATGCCTTTACAACTCGTACCTCAGATATTCTGACAAAAAACGTTTTGTTTTGATTATCATGTCTATTGTGCTGAAATCATGCACTTTAAAGCCATATTAGTTTAACTTCTGATATACAGTTTTCTGAGTGCGCACATCCAAAGCACATTGGGCTTTAACTGTCAAATGCACACAAGTTTGTTAAAAACACGCGGGTTAAAAAAAAAAAAAAAAAAGTCGGTTATGTTTTTGAAGGTAAACAGCTGGGAAAGAAATCGTATGTTTATATTAGATCTGTGTATTATCTGACCGCAGCGTAATGTGGTACCTATTCTGTTAATATGACCCAAACAATAAAATAAAAACAAAATCACTCACTGCCCTTGAATAAAGAATTTCTGTAGCTCTAATAAGCAGACAATTCTTACTTGAATGCTGCTTTTGAATGCTCTAGCGAGCAGATAAACATGGCGGATTGTTTGTGGCTCACTCAGGGTGGGGTCTCTGCTAATACAGCAGTGTCGGGGCATATAAAATGTGATGTCACGTTTTACAGATTCAGAAACTGCTTGTTCTGAGACACTGGTTATGATTTATGAGGAGTAAAAAAAGGGCTGGTGGATTTCTATCATTATAGGGTGGTTGTGTACACACATTTACATTGTACATTTACATATGAAAAAGTGAATTTTTCATAATAGGTGCCCTTTAAGGTTAAAAAAGGAAATTTTGAAGATATATAGCATATGTCACACTGGAATGATTCAGATCAAACAAATTTTAATATTACACAGAGATAACCCGAGTAAATACAAAATGCAGTTTTGAAATGATGATTTCATTTATTAAGGGAAAAAAGCTGTCCAAACCTACCTGGCTCTACATGAAAAATTGCCCACTAAACCTAATAACTGGTTGTGCCACCCTTTGCAGCAATAACTGCAATCAAGTGTTTGCGATAACTGGCAATGAGTCGTTCACATCACTGTGGAGGAATTTTGGTCCACTCTTCTTTGCAGAATTGTTTTAATTCAGCCACATTGGAGGGTTTTCGAACATGAATGGACTGTTTAAGGTCATGCCACAGCATCTCAATCGGATTTAAGTCCGGACTTCGACTTGGCCACTCCAAAACCTTAATTTAGTTTTTCTTGAGTCATTCAGAGGTGAGTGGTGGTGTGTTTGAGATCATTGTCCTGCTGCATAACCCAAGTGCGCTTGAGCCTGAGGTCACAAACTGACGGCCGGACATTCTCCTTCAGGATTTTCTGATAGAGTGCAGAATTCATGGTTCCATCAATTATAGCAAATCGTCCAGGTCCTGAAGCTGCAAAGCAGCCCCAGACCATCACACTACCACCACCATGTTTGACTGTTGGTATGATGTTCTTTTTATGAAACGCTGTTTTGGTTTTACGCCAGATGTAACAGGACACACACCTTCCAAAAAGTTCAACTTTTGTCTCATCAGTCCACAGAATATTTGCCCAAAAGTCTTGGGGACAATCAAGATCACAAGAGCTTTTGTGTTCTTTTTGGTCAGCAGTGGCTTTTGCCTTGAAACTCTCCCATGGATGCTGTTTTTGCCCAGTCTATTTCTCATTGTTGAACCATGAACACTGACCTTAATTGAGGCAAGTGAGGCCTGCAGTTCTTTAGATGTTGTTCTGGGTTCTTTTATGAGCTCCTGGATGAGTCATCGTTGCGCTCTTGGAGTAATTTTGGTAGACCAGCCACTCCTGGGAAGGTTCACCACTGTTACAGGTTTTCTCCATTTGTGGATAATGGCTCTGACCGTGGTTCGCTGGAGTCCCAAAGCCTTAGAAATGGCTTTATAACCCTTTCCAGACTGATACATGTCAACTATTTTGTTTCTCATCTGTTTGTGAATTTCTTTAGATCGCTGCATGATGTGTTGCTCTTAAAGCATGCTTCTCTTTGTCAGACAGGTTCTATTTAAGTGATTTCTTGATTCAGTAATCAGGCCTGGGTTTGGCTAGTGAAATTTAACTCCGCTATCTAAAATAATGTTTAATCACAGTTCTTTCATGATTTAACAGGAGGGGGCAGTTAATTTTTCATGTAGGGCCAGGAAGGTTTGGACAGCTTTTTTCCCTTAATAAATGAAATCATCATTTAAAAACTGCATTTTGTATTTACTTGCGTTATATTTGTGTAATATTGAAATTTGTTTGTTCTGAATCTTTTAAGTGTGACAAATATGCAAAAAAAAAATTGACAAAAACAGGAAGAGGGCAAAAACCTTTTCATGGCACTGTGTGTGTATGTGTATTTTTATTTATATATATATATATATATATATATATATATATATATATATATATATATATATATATATATATATATATATATATATATCTCTTTTAAATGTAAATTGGACAAGCATTTTAGCTAATTAAAATCTTATTGTGTTAACATGTGACATGTGAAACCTTGTGTCATTCTTCCTTGAATAAAAGAATCAATGCAAATCTCATATTGTGTATCTGCTATTGTGATTAAACCCCGGGATGTGTTTATGAAACCTCAAACTGGAACATTTGTGTTTATATCAGTTGATTATCTTAATTTACTGCCTGTAGCTTACAGTAAATCTGATCACAGCTCTTAATCGCTTGATCAGTCTGTCTTTGTGCATGACCTGGTTGCAGTAGAGTGCGATCTTATTCATCTTTGTGTGTGTGTGTGTGTGTGTGTGTGTTTGCTTGCATGTCAACAGATACCACAAGGGAAAAACAAGGTAAAATAATGCTGCAACAATGCAAGAGATTACATGCATGATATCTTATGTAACTGCTAATATTGTGAGGTCCCTTAACCCACTTGTATTTTGATGCTCTTTTCAGTTGTAATTTTTCATGTTGTCATTTTTCTGTTTCATCAATTAAAGGTTCCTCAATCAGAGCTCCTAATTCACAATGAAGCCAGTGTTTTTCAGCATGACCGTCCTGCTCATTTCCTACAGCTGTTTGAGTGACAAACACATTTACACATATATCGGTCTAGTCATCTGCTTCATGCTCTGGGCTAAAACGGTATTCCACGCAGAAAATGGCTTGTCGGATGGATTTGGCCGGGCGGTGTTGATTACAGGTTGTGATAGTGGATTTGGATATCACCTTGCAAAGAAACTGGACCGCATGGGCTTCACAGTGTTTGCCGGATGTTTATGTCCTGAGGGTCCCGGGGCTCAGAGTCTAGTTGAAGAAGGCTCTGATCGTATGAAGGTGCTCCAGCTGGATGTGACCAAAGATGAAGATGTCAGCTTGGCCAAAGATTTTGTGCAAGCAAATTTGCCAGAGAAGGGTAACTTAAACACTTCAAAGTGTCTTATTCATAGTATTTCACATTTCAAGTATGAAATCCCTCTTGTTCTGTATATTGTTTTAATCTTTTCAGGCCTCTATGCTGTGGTAAATAATGCTGGAATCAGTGACTGGGAGAGACCGAGTGGAGCACTGCCAAGGACTTCCAGAAGATGGCTGACATTAACCTTTTCGGTGCCATCAGAGTCACCATCCCATTCTTGTCACTCGTCAGAGCATCCAAAGGTCATTGGTGCTGTCTTTTCTAACTTGCATATAATGTACTAAAGTCATTGTTAATTACAAGGCCGTTATTATGACATTTTAAGGTTCCTAATATTGTTTTGGGAATCTCCTACAATAGGTTTACATGCATGCAACAAAAAACTCTTTTCTCATAAAATGCATTTACTTTTACCTCATTTTCCAAGGATTCTCAAACGATTTGTTCAAAGCAGTTCTAAGATTCACTTTGCATCCCAATGTTCATACTATCCATCCTAACTAGAATGTGAGATTATCCCAGCAGGCACAGGATGTCAATATAAGGTCACATTGACGTTGGACAGACATTGCATTTTGGTTGAGAATGAAAATTAGGTTGACGTCAGTATTTGACACCAATTTGACATTGACTTAATGTTGGATTTTGGTTACACTACCTAAAAACAACACATATCAACGTCAGCAGTCGGTATTGGACATCAAATTAACATTAACATTGACATTAGACATTGAATTGACATTGAATTTTGGTCACCCGACATCACAACCGAAATTTAACCAAAAAGGCTATCAACATCTTATGACATTGTGTGACTGCTGGGATGTTGAAAGGAGTTTGCCAAAAGTCCCCAGATAGTCTACTATTTCAGTTTTAAAGTGTGGATCCGTGCACACTCTAACGCTAATATTGCCCATAATCCATTGCGCTTTGGTTCAGAACTACAAAAAAAAAAAAAAAAAAAAAATTAAAAGAATTACAAACATTATGGATGTGTGTGACCGGGTTAAGTAGAGAGGTTTAAATAAAGCTATGATAATAAATCTGTTAAACAAACTGATTCTTCTTGATTCTGTAATCCTATTACTAGTGTTTTTCACAAATAGTTAAAAACATGACTAAAAAGGAAGTAAACACTGTAACCAACAGTGCACCCAGTCATCTGGTAAGTTTGTGTGAACTGGGAATCATATTTTCTCAAACTCCAGGTAATACTAATTTTGCATACAGTACTCTGTCATATGACATAGCGGCTAACGGTATATAGTGCAGCAATGTTTAAAATAAATGATTTAGAGATTATGCTCTCATCTGCGCTCAGGTCAAGTGTTCTTAACGCTGTCAAAATAAAAGCTGTTTCTGACACTGATCAGCCAAACAGAAAAGTTTGAGTGATGCGGATAATTAAAAAATGCCTTAATTTCAGTTGACCACTTATATTTTCCAGTTAGGTACTAATATGTAGACTTCATGTAATGTATACCTTTAAGGGGAGACACTGCAGGCGAAAACACTGTTTTTTCATGCACCTGTCAATTTTGGGCTTTTTGGTTTTTCATAAAGGGGTGTGTGTGTGTGTGTGTGTGTGTGTGTGTGTGTGTGTTTTTTTTTTTTTTTTTTTTTTTTTTTTTTTTTTTTTTTTTTTTTTCTCAGACTAGTGCAAAGAAAACATCCTAAAGACACTGTTAAGTGTTTCTTTTATAGTACCTTATCTATTTGTGTCAATAGATTTCAATTACAATACATATTTTTAAAGGCTGTTTTCTCAAAATGATTTTTTTTTTTCTCCTACACTGACCCATAAATCTCCACTTCAATAGCAGTTACACACACCAAACTTTACATTTTTATTCCTTTCTATATCCTGAAGGTTTTTACAGAGGGATTTGTTCATATATAACTTTCTTGATTATATACAACATTTTAATCCCCCAAAAATTGTGAAAATATAGTGTTTTCTGTCTGTTCTAAGTATTTTCTGAATTATGGAATGACAAAATGAGATACCCAAAATTCCCTCTGTAAAAAAAAAAAAATTAAACAAGAATTTTGAAACTGACTTCATCCAGTGTTTAGATTTTTGTACTAGAAATGTATGCATAACGCATATTTCATTAAATAATGCCTAATTTGCATATTTAAACCTAACATTTTAGAAAACTTGTAATACAAAAAATGTTTGCAATTGTCAATGTAATCAATCAACTAGGTAAATAAGGCGATAACTATTAGTTTTTTTTTTTGTTTTATACCTTATTCACCTGCAGTGTCTCGCCTTGCAGTGCCTCGCCTAAAGGTAGTAATATACACCCTTTAGAGGTAAAAAAAAAAAAAAAGGCAGAAAGTGTACCCTTGTGAGGGTACTACTGCGCCAGTGACAGCAGTTGTAACCTTTTTCTTACTGAGAGTTTTACTTACTACTTCTTTTAATTTCATCATTCATTCTTAGGTCGTATGTTATATGTGTCAAGTATCTTTTCTTTCTTCAACTGTCTGAACATGGGAGCCTACAGTGTATCCAAAAGGGGACTGGAAGCGTTTGCAGACTGCTTGAGAGTAGAGATGGCCAGTTTTGGAGTTAAGGTAAGGCCTGAGTCCTTCTTTTAAAGGGAAACTCACATTGTCATTGATGTTTAAATGCCTTAGTAGACTTTTTTTTTTTTTTTTTTTTTTATTATTATTATTTTAAATTATTACAAATAGGACATTATTTTGAACACGGTGCATTATTTTATTTTTCTCTTCTTGTAGGTCAGTATTATTCAGCCTGGAAATTTTGGCATAGCCACAAACATTCTGCCCAAGAAAACACCGCAAGACATATGGGATGAATTTGATGATGCACGTAAACTAGCATTCAACCAAAAATACATTGAGATGGCATGTGAATATTTCAATTTATTGTGTACTTCAGGATTTAAGGATTGCTCTATGGTTATCAATGCCATGTTACACGCTCTCACTGCTCCCAAACCTCAAACCCGATACCTGCTAGTATCCTGGAGAGATATGTTTTTTTTCTACATATGCCCTTTTCTCCCTGCTTGTATCACTGATTCTGTGTTTTATGCAAGTTCCATGTATCACAAGCGTAAGGTAATGCTTTACTCATGATTTGTTTATTCATGATAAGAATAAGAGAGCTTGCTTTACGTAGATGACTCAAGTCCTAAGTGTTGCTGTAAGACTGCTGTAACTCTAACGTGAGACATTTCAAATTTTTCCTGGACAGTTGTTCACAAAAATACTGAAATGTCCTGAAACATTCTTTATTATAATGTACTGTAATGTTATAATAATGTTATGTACTCCTTTCCCTTTTCTTTCTGAGTAGAAACAAAGTATTTATCACAGATAATCTTGCTGAAGCCTATTCTGAAGAATTTATCATAGGCAACATTAAAAGGACTTAAAGGGTCAAGAAAATATTCCAATGCATCAAAAGCATAATGATAATAATAAAAAAAAAAGAAGACCTAGAAACTTACCATTCATTAACCTGGTTGGTGAATTTGTAATGTAAATTTGAGCATTTTATGATGCCATATTGCATCTGTATGCAAACTCAATGTGTTGTTCACAGATGTAGTACGAGGAACTAAGATAAGCATCATTTAAATAGATAAAACTCCTGGAGAGACTATGTTTTGCTGAAATGGTTGTAAAGCCTCTTTCACCAGTAGGGTTTTCTGCCTGTAATGTTTCCTGCTTTTGTGGATATGATGTTACTCCAGGTCAAGTCATGACGTTTTATTTATAAAGTGTTTCATTTCTGCTTTTCTGTTTAACCATTATCTGGAAGTGTATTGCTCTGTGACCCATTTCGTTTGATTTAGATAACCATCCCACTACTTTCAGTAACTTGTGTATGTACATTTATATTCAGAGGAAGACGAAGCGTGTCATTGTCTACAGTTCATATAGATATACTTAGATAGAGGGCCTGCTTTCCAACCACAAGGCCAAAAGTCCCTATCTAACACTCCAGAAGTCATATAACAATACAATGCTACATAATACAACACTGTTTTATCACTTCATAAACCTGTCAAGCAGATCTCATTGAGCACTGTCACAGTTACACAGTGGAGCATTACACAGTGAACTCAGGCAATCATATTTAAAGATTGTACGTTGACCCTGTAAAGCCTGACATATGAGGTAATAGTCAGAAAAATCAATTTTTGAAAATGAGTTTTGAAATTTTCAAAAGTTTATTATAGTTAACAGTTTATACATACACACACACACACACACACACACACATACCTGTGTTTTGCTGCAATGCAATGCTCTTTCACCAAATTTTATTTTATTAACTTGTAATGTAAATCAATGGGATCTTAATAACAGTATAGCAAATACTTGCTTTAAATTATATAAATATCAGTCGTCACTCTATATCTCCAATAATATGTCTAAGTAAGATGATATTTAGATGCTTAGTTTTATTATCAAAATATATAATGCAATGCACAATGATTCAGTAGGCTTTACATGGTTAAATGCTTTGGTTTTCTTATTAAAACTTGTTTTTAATAGTTCTATATAATGCATTATACTGATTTTTCTGATATAATGCATTATACTTACAAGATAAATGCATTTTTTACCTTAACACTCATATGGTTTAATACCATATTGTTGACAATACTGATTTGCATTTCCCGATATGCATTTGCCTTGCAAATCAGGTATGGGTTGTAATAGTCGGCTCACAATAAAGTTACTGTGAAAAAGCTTTTGAATAGGACGACATTTAGAAAACAAAAATATTTACTATATTTTCCACATCAGTACTTTCAAAACAAGTGGTAACACTACAATAAAGTTCCATTTATTAACATGAGTTAACTACAATGAAAATACATTTCTTTTTCAACATTTGGCCAACTAATGCATTACTAAAAATTTGAATATATGAATATTATTTAATGGACCTGAGATGACATGTAATTCATAAATGCTGTAATAAATGTATTGCTCGTTGTTAGTCAATGTCAGTTAATGCATTAATGGAGCCTTATTCTGAAGCCAAAAAGTTTAACAAAAGTTTCAGTTTCATTTCGGTAATCCTTGAAACTAAAACACAAACCAAGCACCAAACAAACAATCCACAGATCACTGCTTCCTTGAGAACGAACACTAAAAAAGTTCTATCACATTGAAAATGATGATGGGTTCTCATGGTTCTGTCCAACAACGGTTTTGTTTGCTGATATGTACAGCTCAGAGGTCTGCTGAGAGGAGCGTCCCGAAATGTACCTTTTCCCCAGACACCACAAGTCTCGGAAGATCTGAAAAAAGTGGCTCCTGAATTTAACCCCGATGAAGGCGTACAGAATGGGATTCAAGCAACAGTGAAGGTAGGCCACACTCCTGCTGATGGACAAAGTCATCAGAGTCACCTGTTCTTCCTGGCAGACTCTCTCACTGAACCGTTTACTGGTGTGGACTAGAAGCGCCACGTTGTAAGGCAGATGGCAAAGGACGAACACGAAGACCACGGCCAGGACCACGCGGATCGCCTTGTGCTTCTGGAAGTTTTGTGCTTTGAGTAGAGTCACCATGGTGCACGAGTAGCAGAATATCATGACCATCAACGGCACCAAGAACCCAAGGACCATCTGTGTGCTCGGAATCAGGATTTTCATGATTCTGGCAAGGTTGTGCTCCTCAAAGTTAAGGACACATTCCTTGTTTTCCTCTTGGTAATATATAAGCGTAGGCAGAGACAAGATAAAGGTGAGCAGCCATATGACCGAGCAGATGAGACGGCTGTACACCTGAGCTTGCAGTCGAATTCGAATCGATTGTCTGGCTTGCACGATGGCGATGTAGCGGTCGCCGCTGATGCAGGCCAGCAGGAGCGTGCTGCTGTACACATTGATGCTGTAGGCTGCTGTCAGAAACTTACAAGCCCACGTGCCCATGCTCCAGCCGTGCTGTTCGTTGTAGATGATCATTGGAAGGGCGATGACGAAAAGCAGATCCGCCAGTGCCACGTTAACCAGGTAGATATCGGTCATAGTTTTTGCTTTCTTGTAGAAGGCATACGTTAGGAGGACCAAAACATTGCCCAGCAGGCCGAGTGTGCAGATTAGAGAGTAGATGAATGTTGGGATGGTCACTTGCTGTTCGTTGAACTGTGCCAGGTTACAAGGTTCCACATCATCATAATTATCAGTAGAATTTGAGTAATCATCCATGGACTCATTCATGACTGTATGACTGACCTTGAAAGAAAAGAGAGATGGAATGAATTCAAATCTAAACATCAAAAATGAAAACAACCACACAGTACTTCGTGTTTTTTAAGAGAAGAAAAAATTACATTTGCATATCAAAACAAAAGCTCATCCCCTGTGAAAACAAGTGTACTTGAAATAAAAACTGTACTTGCAAATAATGTAATATTAATGAAATAAAAGGCCACTATCACTTTCATGACCGTGTCTTTTAAAAACTGCACTTTGTAACAATGTCAAATTTAAAGTTCTACTTAAAAGAATATTTTAATTCACTATGTTTTAATCATCTTTTGTCATTCTTTTAAGTACACTTGTTTTGATGTTGTTGGCTAACACAGTGCAATTCAATTACATATAATGTCAATAGAAATTCAATTTAGTAACCATTTTAACCATATTTTAAAGAAAACAGAAGTAATTATGAAATTATATATTAACATGAAGTGAAGTCCTACTTAAAACAAATCAATCTCAAGTTCAGCTAACTGAATTTCATATAAAGTATAATACATTTCAATTTAGTGGCAATTGATGTGCATCGATGGGCAAAGTGTCAGAAAACATTACAGTTACTGTAGTTTGCACTATTAGTATATTACCGTAATAAGAACTCTTTTCAAAAGTATGTTAAAGTTTTGCCTAGCTGCGTGTGTGAGAGGGAAGTTATATAAATGATTCTGCATCATGGCTGCTTCTGAACAGATAGCAGATAAGATAATGATACCACAATGATCTTTACGAAAAATGGAAGGCATTTGTGTCCTTGTTTCAGC
This sequence comes from Spinibarbus caldwelli, assembly GCA_039654775.1. Lineage (NCBI taxonomy): Eukaryota > Metazoa > Chordata > Actinopteri > Cypriniformes > Cyprinidae > Spinibarbus > Spinibarbus caldwelli. The sequence continues at coordinate 29,796,074 of CM077250.1, read as the reverse complement.
AGCTTGCTGTACCCACTGCAACACCTACACAGTATTGCAGGTGTATTTCTGCACATTAAAAAGTCTGACTGCATTTATTTGTATTGAAGGTGTAAAAATGTTTAGATAAAGACCACTCCAACTCATTCATTAAAATAATAATAAATAGAAAACTAAATGTTTGTTTTCTCATAAGAAAGTCATGCTCAGGCACAATTTATATCCAACAGTATTTAAGCATTAATCATTTTTTTTACAAATCTTATTAATATTACTGCACTGACACTAACAGATCCGAGCAAAATTAGAACTGAACAGAGCTGAATAATGACAATTTTGTCTTCCGTAGAGCTGCTTATAGTGCAAATGAATTATTTTCATAACTGATTCCTTTTACAACATTATTACAAAGTTATTTTCCTGTTTATTCCTGTGAAGCTGCTTTGAAATAATCTGTATCTGTATATCTGTATGCAGTGCTATAGAAATAAATGTCACTTGACATAATTCTAACATTCAGTCAGCTATGTCAAAACTATGACAAATAAAAGTACATTTTTCCACAGTCTCTTGCAAACAAATGCACTTTGATCAAATTAATATCTGTATTTAAAATACTGTACCTCAAAGCGGCCTCTTCTTTAAAGTCCTTCTTTCTGACTTTCTCTGACTGATTTGAGAGGAGAGGGATATTTCAACAGTTCGCATGTGAATGTGATGCACCTGTTTCAGTGTGTTCCTTATGCTTCTATAGACCGGCCCACATGTGAGATCATGCTGTAGGTGCTGTCACAAATACAGTGTTGATAAAATGTGTCAGATGTTACCCGGTTCTGCTATCTGATGAGGCTTCTTCTTTGATGTCCTTTTTTTCCTCCTACACTGATGACAATGTTCAGTTCTTTTTACCACCTCCTGGAAAAGCTTTGATCTCTTAAATATATATAAAACAAAGTTTAAGGGACTGTTCTTTTAAAAACATTACACCAGTCTGTAATTAAACTTCTGATATCTCTATAAGTACATGAGATATGGATCAGCTGACCTCAACAAACAAAAACTGAGAAGTAAACAGAGGAACAGAGAGAATTGCTGCATTGTCTTGTGACACTGTCACACAGGACACATGTTTTAATCCAGTCAATATGTATTATGATGGTTTTACATATAGTTGAGTTTTATGGATTTGCATGATGTCTTAGTCATTTTATTCCTCTTACCTATTTTAATGTGTGTATGCCTTTATAAATGAGACTGGGCCTGCCTTTCATGAGAGCGATCACTGATCACATGACAGGAAATTGGAAATGGACATTATTGGATTGTATATACACTGTTGGACCAGAGATTGCCTTACTATTGGGAGATGGGGGGTCTGTAATACTTACTATTGGACAAAGCGTAACGGTCAACTTGGATCACGTGTGCCTTAATAACCAAACACATTACAGCCTTAACATAGAGTTGTGCGACACTCAGTCGCTGTTTACGGATCTCATAGGAATGAACGAGAAGTGCTGTAAACTGAATCCCACCTGTCTCCACTGACATCCATTCAATAAAAAACGGCCTCTGATCTTCTTTCCATTAGCATTAGCCATTACACTTTTTTGGCTAAAGGTTGCAGGCTTGCCTTCTAGTGGCTTTGGTTGGACACTTGCATTTGAGACAATCAACACACTGGGACTCATTCGGACTGTTTTAGGGCATGGCGTTATGGACTCTATGCTTTTAACAGTCTGAGGTTTCCTGTTTTTATTGTATTGTTTTAAGTCTAATGTGAATATTGTAAATACACATTTGATTTTCACTTTAAAATTGCCTGTCCCATGTTTTTAAACACTCCAAGATCTCACACTGCTCTCACTCTTTCTGACTGTTCCAGGTGCATCTCTTAGTAAAACTTTGTGTTGTTTTTGTTTCCTTGGTTTTTAAAAATATTCTGTACCACTTTTCATTCTCTAAAGTGTGGCTGTGATGTACAAATACAATATAATACAAATACAATAATTCCTCATAACTTTGCCCTGATATTTACAACCATACTCTTTGACAGTCCTCCTTTTAAAATCACAAAGCTTTAACATTATGAAACCAAAGTGCAAATGTAAATAGTTAGTAATAAATAAATACATTTATATATACATTCATACATGCATGCATGAAAGAATGAATAATAGACATACTGAAAGTTATTTCTGCAGAAATTCCTTTTGGTTATCTTTTGTCAATGAAGCCCAGTGACTGTTGTAAAATACGAAGAGTTCCAGTTTTAGACAATACTGGGGTAAATTGTTAGGGCGCCAGTTATTGATCAGATTAGTGTTTATGTTGTGTCCTTGTTCGTCTGGATCACAGGGCTGACACATGGTGTTTTTGTTTGTTGTCTATTGTTACCCTGCCCGTCTTTTTACCTTGTCATCTCATTATGGCTCACACCAGTTTTACTTTGTTCATCACCCTTTTTATTCCCCCCTTGTTTTTTGTCCTGTGCCAGATTGAATCTTTGCTCTAACAGTTAACAAGAAACTTGTCTGCAGTGACAGTGTGACTTTGTCTTGTTTTCCTGTTTGTTATCCAAATTATTTTATTTTTATATTTCTATATTTTCTCCCTGTTCTACTAGCCTCTTGTTTTTGAGCTGTTGCCTGGTTAGTTTAGTGGTTTTTTTTGTTTGTTTTGTTTTGTTTTTTTTAATTCCTGCAACTGAATTAAGTTTACCATCCTAAGTCAATTAATAACAGTTAGGCTTATCTATAACAATATGTGGGGGAAAAAGCTAGAATTGCGTCCACATTATACAGTTGCATTGTAATGAGCAATGGGTGTTCATGTCAGTGTGTGTACATGCTTGTGTAGGCGTTTGACATTTAATCATGTTGATGCCAACTTTTGATATGTAAATTTTCTGTCCTACAAAACAAATAATAAAGCATTTCTTTACACTTTGAACCTGCATCAAATAGCCAGCCTAGACATCTTCTTGTTTTATTCTTTCAGGATGCTATTGTATGCTGCAAGTGGATGCCTTTGGTGAAGCTTTACAAAGTGATGGCAGAAGGAATGGATCCTAGATTTTACTAATACTCTGACATCAGCCTATTTCTAAATGTCACATACAGAAAAACAAATAAAGTATAAAAACACACACACACACACACACACACACAAAAATCATTAGATGTTGTTTTCAAGGTTATATAACATAACATGTTACATATAGTTCTGTTTCATAATGCCAGACTTACAGTGTTAAACATAGTAGAAAGGTTTTGCGCTCATGTACGATACACAGAATCTCACATTGATCCATTCACACGGCCTGATCTAAAGAACGAAGAACGACTGGTTTACCATTGTATGGTGTGGTTGCCATGGTGACAGTGGGACCCCTTAAAGGGATATTTCACCCAAAATTGAAAAAAATTGCTGTTAAATTGCTCACCTTTAGGCCACTGAAGATGTACGTGACTTTTCTTCTTCAGTAGAACAGTAAAGAATATTTTTAGCTGAAACCATAGTCCTTGATGATTTATAAAATGCAAGTCAACAGCTACATCACCTTGACAGCCAAAAAAATTAAACAAAGTAGTGCTGTCAGTCGATTAATCCCACCTAACATTAAAGGGGTCATCGGATGCAAAATTCACTTTACAAGTTGTTTGAACATAAATGTGTGCTGGAAGTGTGTCTACACATCCATCCTATAATGATAAAAATTCACCCAGTGTTTTTTTTTTTTTCAAAAACACTGGGTGAAAAAAACACTTTTTTTTCTCAAATCAGGCTGTTCTGAGATTCCTGTCAGAATGACGTAGTTCTGCACAGACCTCTCCCACGATAGTTGATTGACAAGGCTGTCTTACCTTAGACCCGCCCTGAATGAGCTGAGAGCTGTCCGCCATTGTGTCGACTCCGGTGCAGGGGAAGACAAGAAGGTCTCTGATTAAACAATTGAGGTGCTTTGTTGTTGGATGTAATAATGAATATAGCAGTCGTCATTTACTCCCGACATCTGAGCCGCTGAAGACCCCGAGGATTAATGTTACTTTCATTTTTGAAGGGAATGCGCCTATCCCGATCTGCCTAAATGCATCTATGTTTGCGCGAATCATTCGTGATCCAGCTTCATCTACATAAGAAGTGAGTATAAGGGTTTTTTTATGAATCTTTGCAAATTGCCTTTCCTAATAATGTGCTAGTTAGCCAGTTTCGCGGCTGAAGTTTAGTCTGCTCGTCACCCCACGGAAGAGAGGGGAGGGGTCAGCAGAGCTCATTAGCATTTAAAGCAACATGGACTAGAATGCCTTACTAAAAACAGAGCTGATTTTGACAGGCAAAAAAAAAAAAAAAGGTGTTTTTTACACTACCATTGAGAAATTTTAACCAAAGTATGTTATAGACTTTTAATTAAGAGCCTAAAGAATCATATCAACTTGTGGAAAATGGGCATCTGATGACCCCTTTAACGTTTTTAAATATACATTTATATTGCAATAATTTCAAATTCAATCTTCAAATTAATGTAAAAAACAGCATAAAGACAGTACATTTTTAATATTTGATTAATGGAATCTTTTTTTTATGACTGATGTCTCAATTAAATTTTTTTTTGTTTGTTTTTTTCTAATATTTAGCCATTGACTATAGCCATTCAACATTGCTGTATAATGGAGAACTATCAACTTTAACATTTGTTAGACTTTAATAATAACAACTTCTAATTTAAGTGAACTTAAAACAATCTTCATGTAAACCCATTATAATAAATGTCATATTTACCTGTGCCCTTCAGAAAGTAGGAAATACAGTTATTAAACACTAAATTCTAAATTAAATATAGATGAATCCTTAAAGCTACAAAAGTTATTGATTTCTTCTTTTTTTTATTCTTCATTAATAAACATCACAGCAGCTGGGTTATTAGGTTATTTGGCTGCTATTACATTATGAGCTGCCACTGCTCAATGTGACGCGGATCTGACACGTATGCTCATAGTTTCATTTGCGTGTTAAAATGAAATTATACAAGGTGTGTTTGACTTGAACCATTAGCCGAGAGCAGTCGGGGGCGGAGTTGAAAACAGACACGTCAAGTCAGACACTTTCTGCTCGCGCGTTGTTTGCATACTCTATCACAGATGAAGTGAATTAAATGCAACATTTGTTAAATACACAGACATTTCAGAAACATTTCATGAGCAACAGAAACACTTTTTATATTCTGCTTAATACAGCACCATCTATTCAAGAATAAAGAATAATAAAAATTTAAATTCCAATAAAGTGGGGGTATATATGCTTTTATCAGTGTTTTATGCTAAACGTGACTCAGTATACAACTGCAGTAAAAAGCTTTTACTGTTCAAAAACACAGATTTGTGAGCATTATTGGAATTGAGGATGCTGCGTTCACGGCATGTCATAATTACTGCAATTCCTAGATGATAACACCTAATCTTCAACTCTAGGACTGGGGATTATCTGTTTCTATAACGACAGAATGAACCCCCGTGAAAGAATGTTAATGGTAGCTGTAAAACACAATACAAGTAACAGTTGCAATGCAAATGCATTATTATTACACTTTATAATTATTTCTTTAGGTTGTTATTACATGTAAAGCCTATCTAACTCTGTGCTGCATGTCTTTCGTTTATGTTCACATTACTTTTGTATGAAGACATCTTCATTGGCAAAAGTCAATTACACGAATTTTAAAACACAAATAATAACTGCTTAATTGCATGTTACTACTGGAAGTGCCACCAATTTTCTCTAGTTGTGTGAGGCGCAGCGGTCACGTGGTACAAGCCGTAGCTCTCAGAAAACCCCCAGAAGTTGTAATTACGAGATCTACGAGGACGTGAACGCTTTTGGTCTCTCGTTTAGAATAAACCCGAAACACACATGATCGTCGTCATGCGGTGAATCTGGCCAATCGTGAAATAGCTGTGTTGTCATCAAAGCTCCTGCAGCCGCTCTGGAGAAACTGCGCCAACTGAGTCACCTGTCTGCTCTCGGAGCACTAATGCAGTACTTTGATGCCACATGTGATAGTGATGTGGACAAAATTTCTAACTGGCATGCACTGCTTCAAGTCAGATTTCCCCTGCGTTCCATTCGGAAGGGCTCATCCCTGTGCCCTAATCCCGGAGGGTTTACCATCCAAAGGGAGAGTTTAGAAGGGTTGAAGTGTGTAGTGGACCAAACAACTGTTTCAGGGCCTGACATTAAGCATTCTCATGTGGTTGTCCTTCGGACAAGTAAATTTTCATTTACTTGTCCGAGTATAAAAGTTACCTGCCCGGAGAGAAAAAAAAAATGTAACTGAGTTATAAATATAATTATTTATTGGACAAAACACATTTAGTTTATTTAGTTAGATTTTTCTTTTTAAATAAAATAATGAAAAAATAAATAAATAAATAAATAAAGTGTGAAAATATTGTTATATTTTAAAATAAAAAGGGAGTATTAATTACAAATACAATTATTTTATATTAAACTTAAAAATAAAATGCTAATATTTACTTATTTATATATGAATTTTCAAACTTAAATTTTACATTTTTTTTAATTAGAGTTCAATTTAATCAGACAATTAGCATAATAAGACATTTGGGCTGTTACCAAACAAATGAAATCAGTATCAACAAAATTCATCTTTGCAATGTAGAGGAAACACAGAAGCTGCATCTGAAGTGGAATAGATATATTTACCCACTGTTTAATGCAGCTCTGAGGGACATGGAATGATTTAATCTGCAGTTACAAATGAATAAATAATGTTTTGATTCATAAAACGTTGAATACTGAGATTTTAAATTATTTAAAAAATAAAATAATACTGTAAATGTGAAATTAAAACCACCAGTAGGTGGCATCAAGTCACTGTTTATAAATGAATCATTGCGACTGAACCAAATCATTTAAACGGTTGATTCATTCAGTCACGAAACGCCGTCATGTTGCTCAGAGACGCAAAACAGCGCTGTGGCTGTGTTTGCAATGATTTTTTGTTGGTGAAATAGAGCAAAAACAGGAAATATGGTGTCTAAAACGTAAGTCTCTTAATGTTAACTTCTTGTTTATTGAACTGTTATAAAATCACATTTGTAATCATGATGGTTTTTGGAGCAAAAAAAACAGGATTGTGGGATATCAAAGGCAGCGAAGGATACATCTATGCTGCCTTCAAAAATCGGCCAACCGTCATCATGGAAAGAATCAGCGCAAAGAATCATGGGAGGCCAAAGTGTCCATCAGTTGTACCCTTCAAAATCCTTCATTCCAAAGGACCCTTTGAAGTGGCCAGTTTCGTCTCCATCGTCTTCAGTCCTGTCACAGATCTCTAGTATTCATCATTACTATAGACTTAAAGGATGCATATTTTTACATCCCAATTACATTCCAATATAGACCATTTCTGCACATTCCAGGACAGAACATACGACTACTGCATTCCTGCTTTTGGACTGTCTCTCTCCTTAAGTGTGTTCATGTGGTGTATTGAGGCAGCATTGGATCTATCACAGGAAGATGGCCTGTTGATTCTTCCATATCTGGACGACTGGCTATGTGCAGCAAGATGTCGCAGTCAAACCCACTTAGTTGTTTTTAAGAAAATAAGCAGTTAGGAAACGAATAGATAGTGCAAGTGTTAGAGGGTCAAGTGTTTTTTGTTTTTTTTTTTTATAAAAAAAGAAAACAAAAAGACAAAATAGAATTAAATAGAGAGTGATAGAGTTAGAGGGTCAAATACAGATGGAAGAGCTATGTTTTTAGCCTATTCTTGAAGATGGCTAAGGACTGCTCGGATTGAGTAGGGCAGGTCATTCCACCAGGAGGGAACGGTTAATATAAAAGTCCATGAAAGTGATTTTGTGCCTCTTTGGGATGCACAATAATGCGCCATTCACTTGCAGAACGCAAGTTTCTAGAGGCACATACAGTGGGTACGGAAAGTATTCAGACCCCCTTAAATTTTTCACTCTTTGTTATATTGCAGCCATTTGCTAAAATCATTTAAGTTCATTTTTTTCCCTCATTAATGTACACACAGCACCCCATATTGACAGAAAAACACAGAATTGTTGACATTTTTGCAGATTTATTAAAAAAGAAAAACTGAAATATCACATGGTCCTAAGTATTCAGACCCTTTGCTGTGACACTCATATATTTAACTCAGGTGCTGTCCATTTCTTCTGATCATCCTTGAGATGGTTCTACACCTTCATTTGAGTCCAGCTGTGTTTGATTATACTGATTGGACTTGATTAGGAAAGCCACACACCTGTCTATATAAGACCTTACAGCTCACAGTGCATGTCAGAGCAAATGAGAATCACGAGGTCAAAGGAACTGCCTGAAGACCTCAGAGACAGAATTGTGGCAAGGCAAAGATCTGGCCAAGGTTACAAAAAAATTTCTGCTGCACTTAAGGTTCCTAAGAGCACAGTGGCCTCCATAATCCTTAAATGGAAGACGTTTGGGACGACCAGAACCCTTCCTAGAGCTGGCCGTCCGGCCAAACTGAGCTATCGGGGGAGAAGAGCCTTGGTGAGAGAGGTAAAGAAGAACCCAAAGATCACTGTGGCTGAGCTCCAGAGATGCAGTAGGGAGATGGGAGAAAGTTGTAGAAAGTCAACCATCACTGCAGCCCTCCACCAGTCGGGGCTTTATGGCAGAGTGGCTCGACGGAAGCCTCTCCTCAGTGCAAGACACATGAAAGCCCGCATGGAGTTTGCTAAAAAAACACCTGAAGGACTCCAAGATGGTGAGAAATAAGATTCTCTGGTCTGATGAGACCAAGATAGAGCTTTTTGGCCTTAATTCTAAGCGGTATGTGTGGAGAAAACCAGGCACTGCTCATCACCTGTCCAATACAGTCCCAACAGTGAAGCATGGTGGTGGCAGCATCATGCTGTGGGGGTGTTTTTCAGCTGCAGGGACAGGACGACTGGTTGCAATCGAGGGAAAGATGAATGCGGCCAAGTACAGGGATATCCTGGACGAAAACCTTCTCCAGAGTGCTCAGGACCTCAGACTGGGCCGAAGGTTTACCTTCCAACAAGACAATGACCCTAAGCACACAGCTAAAATAACGAAGGAGTGGCTTCACAACAACTCCGTGACTGTTCTTGAATGGCCCAGCCAGAGCCCTGACTTAAACCCAATTGAGCATCTCTGGAGAGACCTAAAAATGGCTGTCCACCAACGTTTACCATCCAACCTGAGAGAACTGGAGAGGATCTGCAAGGAGGAATGGCAGAGGATCCCCAAATCCAGGTGTGAAAAACTTGTTGCATCTTTCCCAAAAAGACTCATGGCTGTATTAGATCAAAAGGGTGCTTCTACTAAATACTGAGCAAAGGGTCTGAATACTTAGGACCATGTGATATTTCAGTTTTTCTTTTTTTAATAAATCTGCAAAAATGTCAACAATTCTGTGTTTTTCTGTCAATATGGGGTGCTGTGTGTACATTAATGAGGAAAAAAATGTACTTAAATGATTTTAGCAAATGGCTGCAATATAACAAAGAGTGAAAAATTTAAGGGGGTCTGAATACTTTCCGTACCCACTGTATATCTTGTTGTTGTAAATTGGTGGAATCAACATCAATGTAATACATAAACATTTTCTAGAAAACTCTACTTCTTGATAATATATTGCTCTGTTTGAGTGTCCTGACTTTTTTCACTGGTTTGCTATTTTCCATTGAGGTGTTATACACTCCAAGAAAATTACCTATTTATGTTAAATGCTTTGATATATTTTTGTTATGCTTTACGAATTATACCAACTTGTATATTTGGTGGCATAAATGTTATTGCAATGATTATTCTGATTAATCTACTTTATATTAGGTGGCCTTAACTAATATGTACTTACATAAAAAAATAATAATAAGTGCAGTGTACTTATTGTGTTCATTTTGTATTGCAAAACACTTCTGTTGCTATTGAGGTGAGATACGGGTAAGGTTAGGGACAGGTTTGGTGGTATGGGTAGGTTTAAGGGTGGGTTAAGATGTAAGGGATGGATCAACAGTGTAATTATAAATGTAATTACAGAAATTAATTACAGATGTAAATCCCAGATAGCATGCGGATATGGGCCACTTAAGGCAATAATACGGCACTGCTGGCCTTCTTATGGCCTGTACAAGATGAATGTAAGCCTGAAGTGGCCCACATGTAAAATAGCAAAAATGGCCCAAATGTATCAAATCACACGTGGGCCTCTGCAGGCAAAGATGTGGTATTCAAAGAAATGTGTAATCTGAATGTGACCCTAAAGTGACCCATGTGGTAAATAGTAAATATGGCCCAAATAGTGCCAACCAAATGTGGACCACCTTTGGAAAAAATGTGGCACTATCGACAAAGGCTAATCAGGGTGTAAACCAAATGTGGTCCACATATGTTTCAGCAAATGTGGCCCAGGTATATTAAAACGTATCTGGGCCAGTTTTGGCAAAGATGTGGCACGGTGAGCCCTGGCTATTGTGGCTGTGAGCCTAAAGTGACCCTTATATGATGCCGCAAATGTGGCCCAGTTATGCTCAAACATATTTGGACCAGTTTTGACAAAGATATGGCACAGGGAGCACTGGCTAATGTGGCTGAAAGCCTAAAGTGGCCCGCACATGATGCCACAAATGTGGCCCAGTTATCCAAAACCGTATCTGGGCCAGTTTTGTCAAAGATATGGTAAGCACTGGCTAATGTGGCTGTGAGTCTAAAATGGCCTGCATATGATGCCACAAATGTGGCCCAGTTATCCAAAACCATATCTGGGCCAGTTTTGTCAAAGATATGGTAAGCACTGGCTAATGTGGCTGTGAGTTTAAAGTGGTCCACATATGATGCCACAAATGTGGCCCAGTTACCCTAAAACATATTTGGTCCAGTTTTGGCAAATATATGGCACAGTGAGCACTGGCTAATGTGGCTGTGAGCCTAACTTGTCCCACATTTGACATGGCAAATATGCCCCATATATTATAAAGTAGATGAGGGCCACTTCTGGTTTGGATGTTGCACTTGAGACTGCCTAATTGAAATGGAAGTTTGAAATTGTAAATATGGCTTAATAGAATTTGGCTACTTTTAGTAGGATGCAACACAGTTAACTGAAGCAGGATGATCTGGATATGGGTCTTAAGAAGGCTACATACCCACCCAGACAGCAACCAGTGTCGACTATGTTGTTGTCTAGGCAGCAATTTATTTTTTTAAACATGCTTTTAATGGCAGTTTTTTATATGTGTACTGTGCAGCATAAAAACAGAAGTGCACTATAATGAAAGTTCTTACTGTCAAGGTTTCTGTTAATTTGGACTTTGTTTTTCTTTTGCACCGTTTCCCTTGTTGTGTTGATTGTATTATTCTGTTCAGGTGTGCCTAGTTAATTATCCTTGTTTGGTCTGAGTACTTAAGTTCCTGTATGTTCACTTTGAGTTTGTTTGGTCTTACGTTTACATGTTGCTGTGCTACATTGTGTTTGGATTTGTTGTCCTTGTTGGATTAAAGACTTATGATATGTAACTTTTTGTCTTCGTCGTGTGCTCTTTAACACAGCGTAGCCATGACACTTACAGACTTACTGTGTAAGCAGAGTCTGAGTGAGAAGCATTTAGGTTCAAACTTGTGAAGGACTTATTTTAAAGTATTGGAATGTGTCTTTGAATATTTATCTGTGACATTTGAATTGCTGCTTGTGCAAAACCTGGGTCAGGATGTTTTTGCCAAGTAGGACACATTTCTGGAACTTATTTGAACATTTAGGGAGGACATTTTTAAATTTCTCTTAAAAATTTGTTGAGTATTGTTGATACATAACTCACTTAAGGTTTAATGTGGCCAAAATAATGTATATTTATGGTTTATTTGGTTCATTATTAGCTAAAATGTGGCTGTGCAGTGGCCTGCTTGTGGACCACTGCCAAAATGTCACCATTCCATGCAGCATATGGGCCGCATGAGGAATGTAGGGAAGACCAGGGTTAGAATAAAAATCAACTGTGGCCCATATTAGGGCCAGTTTTGGTTTATTTGGTTGGCTTACATGCGGCAATGATAAGGTTTACTTGAGGCCCAAATCTGGCAAACAGGACCTGACTGCCCAAATGTCATTATTCCACATGGTATGTGGGCTGGAGCAAGGTGTTGGATCTGGGCCAGAATTAAAATAAATGTGGCCCAGATTTGGGCCAGTTCTGCTTTATTTTTATTTATTTATTGTCACGCCTTCCTATGGCTTGCTTGTGGCCCAAATTTGGCAAACAGGTGTGGACTACACAAATGCCATCATCCTACATAGTATGTGGGCCAGAGCAAGGTGTTAGATCTGGTCCAGATTTGGGCCAGAATTAAAATAAATGTGGCCCAGATTTGGGCCAGTTCTGGTTTATTTTATTCATTTATTTTCATGGCTGACATGCGGCCTTCCTATGGCTGGCTTGTTGCCCAAATTTTGCAAACAGGAGTGGACCGCCCAAGTGCCATCATTATTCACAGTATGTGACCCGGAGCAAGGTGTTGGATTTGGACCAGAATTAAAATCAATGTGGCCCAGATTTGAGCCAGTTCTGCTTTATTTGGTTTATTCATGGCTGACAATGGGCCTTCCTTTGGCTTACTTGTGGCCCAAATTTGGCAAACAGGAACGGACCGCCCAAGTGCCATATTCTTCACAGTATGTGGGCCGGAGCAAGGGGTTGGATCTGGGTCAGTTCTGGGCCAGAATTAAAATCAATGTGGCAAAGATTTGGGCCAGTTCTGCTTTTTTGTTTTGTTCATGGCTGACATTGGGCCTTCCTTTGGCTTACTTGTGGCCCAAATTTGGCAAACAGGAGCGGACCGCCCAAGTGCCATCATTCTTCACAGTATGTGTGCCGCAGAAGGGGTTGGATCTGGGCCAGAATTAAAACTAATGTGTTCTACTTTATTTGGTTTATTCATGGCTGACATTGGGCTTTCCTTTGGCTTACTTGTGACCCAAATCTGGCAGACAGGAGCGGACCGCCCAAGTGCCATCATTCCACGCAGTATGTGGGCCGGATGAAAGTGTCAGGTGTTGGTCTGATCTGGGCCTCAGGAATTTTGCTATCTGGGATATATGCAGGTATTTTTTTAAAATATAAGTACAATGTAAAAACATGCATGTAAACAAAAAGTGAATTTGTATCAAATTATTAATTTCAATGTAAGTACATAGTATTAAACCCACCTAATATAAAGTGGGACAATGCAATAATTTTTGCAAATACATATTATATATATATATATATATATATATATATATATATATATATATATATATATATATATATTGAATTGCAACATATGTTGGAAATACATTTTCTTATACATTTTTATTATGTATTTTATATATATATATATATATATATATATATATATATATATATATATATATATATTAGTATGATGAAGTATAACACCTGGGGTCAATGTTGCAACTAATCTGTAATTCAGATGATTCTGTAATTTGGCAGCAAAAATAGTAATTTGAATAGTAATTTAAAAACCAGTATAGTTCCCAAGTAAATGTATCTGTCTTCACAATTTCACACACAGCAGGTCATAAAGTTCACACTCAATAACCATGTTTTCCATCTGCTTGTCAGGGTTTATTTAAATCTGCAAGATGCAAAACAGTAAGTGGCAAATAGTGTTATTCTATGATTTAGCATTAATTTGGATCCACCAAATGAATTTTGATAGGATAACAGATGTAGGAGTAATATTCCTGCTGGCTGGTGTTTCCATCTGGGATATCAAGCCCCACCTAGCAAGAATGACAGAAAGAGAAAAAAATCTTCACTTTCTGGGAAAAGGATGCAAACTATTAATAAACATGAACAGTTGCTGCAATCAGGGAAGCATCTGACTCTTTTTTCCTACATAATAAATCACCTGTCCTGCACCTCAGAGCACACATTTTTCCATTGAAGACAATTCAAAAATGTATCTATATGCAGCCAATTTTTTTTCAAGCAACATTTAAATAGCAACATTTAAACGTTTATTTTGTAATAGAAATTCATTTTTGGGTGCACCAATCCTTTAATCGTGTGTTGCTTTGGAAATGGGAATTCAGGTAAAAAAAAAAGAGAATGAAAACAAATCTTACATCTGGTTTACCGGTTGCCGCTGCTGGGTCGAGGTGTTTGAATAAAGAGTTGAGTTGCTGCCTTAGCTGCTTCCTACTCTTCTTTGTGGGTTGTAGCAAAATAGCTTGGAAACTGACTGGTAGACCATTCCTAACCAACAGCAGAGCAATTGCAATGAGTTTTGTGTTTATCCGTTTATATGTATGACTTATTTAGTTTACTTCAAGTGGACATTTTACCTGAGAACTGATTCAACGAATGTACGGAGAACCTTGATGTGAATCCAGGCCACAAAGATCTCACTGAAATTTGCCTTTAGCCAACACACAAATGCTCTCTGTTGGGACAAACAAGCACACTGTTATCATTGCACTGATTCTTGAGACATTGAATAAATCTTTTACTGGCCATTAATTTAGATCACTTTTTTTTTTTTTTTTTTTTTTAATTTAGTCTCTCACTATCCCCCCAAAAATCCTCTCACTATAGCCCATCCTCATATCTATATTTCAAGTTGTTTAAAAATATATTAAACTTCAGACAAACAGAAATATTAGTATGTACATTTACTGCTATGTCCTGTGTGTAACAATTCACTGCTGCAGAGAGAACGCAGGAGTCGAGGAAATGTTTTACAGTCTTTAATCAAGGAAACCAATCACAACAGGAGCTTGAGCAACACACGAAGAAACAAGTAGACCCGACAAACATGAACTGAACAGACAGGGCTTTTAAACTCAGGATAACGAGGGACAGACATGTGTGGGGAATCAACTAATAATCAAACTAAACAAGGACAGGAACATGACCAAATAAGGAAAAACAGGAACAGGGGCAAAATACGACACAGACAGACAGTCCAGACACCTGACATATTGCACCGCAGAAACAACATGGGGAGGGGCGGGTGGGAACTAGGGAAGAGGCTCAGGAGGAGGACGGACACCCGGGAGGGGGCCAGCTGACAGAGACCAAGGAGGTGACGAAGGAGGGAGGAGCCAGTGAGGAGACAGGAGGGGCCCAGAGCAGGAGGAGCCAGGTGGGACCCAGGCCCTTTTATTAAGAGAACCGAAGAGCAAGGGCAACGGGCCTCCACTCCTCCGGCTGTGCCACGTCCCTCCGTCCCGAGGTGCAGGATGGTCGACACCAGACTAAGGCGGAGCCAGAGGGACGAGGGAGCCTGGCAGAGCCAGTGGACCGTTGGGCCACGGCGGAGAGGAGGGAGCTAGGAGCCATGGTGGAGCCAACTGGTCGATGGGCCGAGGCGGAGTCCGGGCCTCGGAGGCTGGAGGCAGAGTCAAGGGGTACTCCAGCCCTGGCGACGCTGGAGGATGGTAGTCCCGCGGGGCTCGCACTGTACTGATAGGGGGCTGAGGGCGAGTGGAGGGGCTGCCAGATGACAGCGGAGGAGGCAGGAGTGGGGTTGGGTGGGCGGACGGGAATTTGTGATCCTCCTCTGGGCTGAACAAGGGAACAGGATGACGCTCTGGAATATTGGGCTCTGGAGGGCGCTTTCGAGGAGCAGGCACTGGAGGTTCGGGAGCCCCCTCTGGGCTGGACATGGGTACCAGAGACAAAGGAGGGCTGGGCGGGACTAGTGGGGATGACGGAGAGAGGAGAGGGGGCAGATCAATCTCCAGATCAGTTTCCCAGTCTATCAGGTCCCCTTCTAAGTCCAGCAGCCCCAGATGCGTTATCAGCTCACCCTCAGCCACGGTGCAGGGGGTAGAGCTCCTCTCCGCGGCATTCTCCCTCGTGGTGGGCTCTGTTGCCGGCTCTCGCACCTTGACTGACATCACTAGCAGGAGTCGAGGAAATGTTTTATAGTCTTTAATCAAGGAAACACGGGGAATCAATCACAACAGGCGCTTGAGCAACACACGAAGAAACAAGTAGACCCGACAAACATGAACTGAACAGACAGGGCTTTTAAATTCAGGATAATGAGGGACAGACAGGTGTGGGGAATCAACTAATAATCAAACTAAACAAGGACAGGAACATGACCAAATAAGGAAAAACAGGAACAGGGGCAAAACACGACACAGACAGTCCAGACAACTGACACTGTGAGAATGAAAAGGTTAACATTATAAGGTTTCATGCCTACTTTTTTACCAACACTTTCAGATTTTGAAATTAAGGATAGCATTAAATCAAGCAATATCACAGTTTGTCTTTACCATGAAGATATTTTTTCCATATTTCACCTGTTATAAGGTCAATTAGTAGCTAGTAACAGAGACAACAATAAATTGCATGCATGCATTTAACGCATAAAATGGGAAATATGGACATTTTTCAACAAGATTTTCTGTACTGACGAATCGAAGCTGAAAATCGGGTTTGAAAACATCCAGTCTCATGTCATTCTATAGTCATTCTGTGGTCTACTGAAGCTGTAGATTTTAAAATACATATCATAAATATTCTATATGACAGTACACGTTTTTATCTCTGATGGTGTAAAAAAAAAAAAAAAAAAATGAAAATGAAAACAAAAATAAAAAAGTGTGAATATGGAAAAACCAGGAAGTTGAATCCAAACACAGTTGAACATGTTGAAGAATCACTGATGGAAAATGTTTATTTGATCAGTTCTGTGGTCTGTTTTTTCTCTGTAAACAGTGCTTAGTAAAGAACTTTAAATGAATATTGTTTTGAGTTTATATTATGAAAAAGAATAGGCTCTCAGTTATTAGGATTTACTTACATACAGTTCCTTCTTATCCACAATAAGATGGCCTATCTCCTGCTTTTGCTTCTCGGCTTCATCCAGGTTGTATTCCCGCACTGTAAACCTGTTGGCCACCACAGGAATAAGTAGTTTCTTTATTAAGCCTAAATAAGCATAGAGGCACATCAACCCTTGTTAAAAAGAAGTGCACTTAATTGTATTAAATATGCACTTGCAGTGTACTTAAAATCTTAAAAGTATATAAAAAAAACTACACTTTCAGAAAAAACGTTTAAAAGCTGTCATGGGGCGGTACATTTTAAAAAGTTACTAATATGTTCCATTTAGGTATATGCATGTACAATATAAATACTAATATGTACCTTTAAGGCACTTTTATGCACCCTTTAGAGGTCAATAAGGTAAGTGTACCTTTTAAAAGGAGAGTGTACTTGCAGATCTTGAGTGAACTTGTGGCAAATTGGTCTTCCAGGTTTTGATGTCACTCCATAGAAGTAATTATGAAATTACTTATGAAGATGTACTTAAGCCCTACTTAAGTGGTGCTCCAAAGCACTCTAAAGTTTTGTTAATTGCATTTAATATAAATTTAATATATAATACATTTTATTTTAATTGAAATGAACATCCAAATAAATGTCCAAAAGCATTACATTCAGTTTGCACTTAAGTATATTCTTTTAAGGCACTCTTTTTAAAAGTCTGCTTCTTTTTAACAAGGCTGTGTAGTAAAGATTTGAGAGTAAGCTTACTTGTGCTTTTTGGCATTAGTTTTGAATTCGCCAATGACATTCTTAAACAGGGTTACTGTGAAAATCCCTGCATCTGCATCCTCAAACAACTTCCTGTTATAGAAATATAAACATGGTTATTATGCCATGCAAAAGATTAGAGGTAAACTGAAAAATGACTATGGTTTGGTTGATATGTCTGAAACAGAGAGAAAATACACAGAGCCAATTAAAACCAATGAGTTGGAAACCATTTCCCAGACTACAGTCAGACAAACGACGACAGGCAGACAGTAACTTGATAACACAGCTGGATTAGAAGCAAGGTATGTAAAATGAGATGAAATCTGGGATGTCGAAACAACAGCGTTCCCACGTCAGTTTTTTTTTTTTTTTTTCAGTGAATTTCCATGACCTTTCCAGTCGTTCACTAGATACAGATTTCATAATAGCATTTCATAGAGATTAAGAGGGTGAA
Organism: Spinibarbus caldwelli; assembly: GCA_039654775.1. Lineage (NCBI taxonomy): Eukaryota > Metazoa > Chordata > Actinopteri > Cypriniformes > Cyprinidae > Spinibarbus > Spinibarbus caldwelli. Next base: position 29,778,044 of record CM077250.1, on the reverse strand, counting down.
TGTCCAGATATCAATGATCAATTAATCAGCGATTAATGCATTTAAACAATTAAAATTACTATTTTCAGATTTTCCATGACCGTGGGAACCCTGAAATACAAACCACTCAACAAAAATGCATGGGGACCAACCGGCTGGAACGAGGAACCACAAACTTTGACATCGACTCATACGTCTTCTCCCATAGTGCATATGCCATTCTATAGAAATGATGTAACAAATACATTCAGAAAAATGCTTGATCAGTAATATGTGAGCTAAGATCTGCTCTCAGAGTTCACACTGACCTGGGCACCACCACTAGCAGTGTTGTGAGGTATTCCGAATTCAAAACCAAGTCCTCCTTTTTCACAATATTGGTCAATGCACGGGTCTGCAAGCTTCCCCTGGTAAAGTACAGCAGTAGTGATGGTTATTAAGTTTTCTTTGAATCTCACATAAACATCCAGGTCACATTTAAAAACTAAGAACCTCATTTTACATTTTGACATTTAGAAGGGAAATGTATGGAGCATGTAAGCGGACATGTTGTGTTCCCGAGAAACTCTGCATTCGCTCGCATTTTGCAAACTTTTTGATTCCCTTTCGAAATGGAACTTCAACACAGTGTCTGGACTTGATGCTATGGGGAACACCATCAGCGTGACTTGAGTCTGAGCACGTGTAGCAAATATGTCAATTCATTGGGTGATGGCAGTTCATGACATCACAAGTGGGAGCGCCTGTGAGAATATAAGGGCGCCTGCAAAACACATCATCAGGGTTTTTAGCACAGAGCATGTTCAACTCTCAAGGGAATGGGAGGCGCTCAGTGATGCATTCATCATGAGAGGCTCTGTTATTCCTTGATTCTCTCTTGAGGGATAAAAATGTATTGTTTTGCATGGGGACATTTGGTTCTCAAGAGAGCGGAATGCTATCATTTTGATGCATTCGCTGCTGGGAAGCGCCACCTATGTTAAAATTTCTCTTGAAGGATGAGAACAGAGAATCTGCAGCAGGACAGGATCGATCGCAGGGAAGCTTTCATGTTGGTTCCTCTACTTTCCTGCACAAGTTTGCAAGCCTTTTCAAAAACTACTGAATACCTGTAAAACTAGCACCGAAATCTCCTAGACAGGGGGGAAAACAAGGGAAAAGCAGGCTGCAAAGCTCAGCCCTGATTTAAATGAAGGCTTTTCTCCAGGACCTACTGTAGCTAGCACTTGCAGATGGGCTACATCTACTTGTCAGGTTCTTGAACATGGGTCATATTAGAGACGCTTATGAAGCGCCCATCCAACTGGGAGCATACATCCCTACTTCAAGAGGTGCAGGTGCAAAATACCTGACTTTTCTTCCCAAGGGAAGCCCCAAACATCAGTATCGACGTAAATAGAGCATGACTGACTGAAAGGGAACCATGGTTACATGGTTTTTTATTATTATTAACATCACAAAAGTTTTGCGAGTGAATATCATTTCTTAAAGGGGTCATCGGATGCGACATGTAATTTTACAAGCTGTTTGAACTGAAATGTGTGTTGGCAGTGTGTGTACACAACCACCCTATAATGATAAAGATCCACCCAGTGTTTTTTTTTTTTTTTTTTAATCTCGTTAAATCATTTCTCCTTTCCAAATCGAGCTGATCTCAGATGCCTGTCTGTGTGACATCACACAAACAGGCCCCTCCCACGACTGTTTGATTGACAGTATTTGATTCAGCACAGACTGGACTGGTGTCTTACTTTAGACACGCCCTGAGAGAGCTGTCATCAGTCCGCCATTGTTTCACCACCGGAGCAGATGTAGACAAGAATGACTCCTAAGTGATTGAAGTGTTTTGTTGGTGGATGTAATAATGAACATAGCAATCGTCATTTACTCCCAACATCTGAGCTGCTGAAGACGCAGTGGATTACGTTAGTTTCTGAAGGGAATGTGCCCCCGATCTACCTAAATGTGTCTATCTTCGCGCGAATCATTCGTGATCCAGCTTCACCTCCAGAAGAAGTGAGTGTAAGGTTTTTTAATGAATCTTTGCAAATCGCCTTTCCTAATAATGTTCTAATTAGCAAGTTTCACGATGAATGTGGCTAAAGTTTACCATCTCTCAGAGAGCAGCTCGGAAGAGAGGGGCGGGGTGAGCAGAGCTCATTTGCATTTAAAGCAGCAAGCAAGAATACAGCTTGCGTTAGACAGAGCTGTTTTTGACAGGGTAAAAATTGTGTTGTTTTACACTACCATTGAGAAATTTTAACCAAACTATGTTACAGACTTTTCATTAAGACCTTAAAGAATCATATCAACTTGTGGAAAATGGGCATCCGATGACCCCTTTAAGAGAATGCAAAAGTTTTGTGAGCAAATGCAAAAGCATTGAAATATATTTTTTCCTTCCATTCCCAGCTCATATTATTTTCATCACAAAAGTTTTGCGAGTGAATTCAAAAGTTTCTCGGGAGAACACTAAAGCATTGAAATTTTTCCTGTAATATAATTTTTCATGAAAACAATGCAAAAATAGTTCTAAAATTCATTTTAGAACTATTTCTAAAATTTCTCAAAATATTTTGTATGTCCTCATGATATGGTATTTCATGATATGAAAACTCACTCAGTTTTTCGCTCAAAGCTTTGAATACTGGCTTTCACATGACTGTAAGCCGCTCTGCGGGATTTCAACTCGGTGTCCACCTGAGAAACTTTCTAACATACACACAACCACCCACACAGACAAACATTTATACAATAGAACAGGCATATAGAAACAAATAGTTGTAATTGTTTAAAAATGTGTTTTATATAAGGTGTTTACTTTGGAGATGATGTCAGCGAGGGTTTTCAGAGGCTGTGTAGTGGGGTATTTGGCTCTGTCCCATTGAAACCTGGTCACATAAGTTGCTAAATCCACTGAAACATCAAGAAACAAGTGAATGTTGTAAGCAGAACAGCGGCATAATTACAACAGCAGGCAGATAAACTGATTTCTCATTTACTATACAGAATATGTCCTTTAATAATTTGTGTGGAACAATGAAACGCAAACCCCAAAGTGCAGCTATTAACTGCTTAAATGATCAGGATTCAGTCAGATTTACTGAATAGAAACCTTCCACTTAGTGTGGAATCAATCTCAACAGACATCTTTTTTTCAAATTTTATAATACTTCATAAAGGCCTATACTGCAAAAGATCACATTTCTAAATTGGTTACAGTGCAGTGTTCTGTAGTTCAGTGTGCTACGCATGACAGAAAATATTCTCAGCGTCGAAACTCTACTTGTCGGTGACATTTATGCTATGCAGCAGTGCACTCTTTATGTGGTCACTGTGAAAGCAGGAACCTGTTAATAATACATATGCACTGCTGTCGCGAGAAAATGCTGTAATTTATCACAGAATATAATTTATATTCATACCGCAGTCTCTAGTGTACCTCTTGAGATCAGGGAGTTAAGTTTATCTATGCACCTCCGTTACACTCACCCCCTAAACCTCACTCCCATCTGGGTCATGGTACCAATGTAACCCCTGTAGTTCTACTCCCCGCGTACTTGCTCTGAGCAGGATTCGAACCTGTCTTTCTGGCATGGGAGGCAGGTGCGCTGATAAGGACGCTACAGACTGCAGCCTCTAACACCAGTTGCTAGCGCGCCTCTTGAGATCATGGGAGTTAGGGTTACCTGCTCTTACCATCTGGATTCTGTTACACTCACAATAATGCACTTACATTTATTGTACCAAAGGGTTTAATGGTGAGTTTCAGAATTTTAAAGCTTGTAAGCACATGAATGAATGTTTATTACGTAAGCTGAAGTTGTTTAAATCATATATTTAAGGTGAGACTACTTGTCATTGTGGATGAACTTCTGGTTATGGCTGCTGATGTAATTTATGTGGGAGTTTGCACCATATAAAAGGACTCTAAGGATAGTTACACCACATTGTTTTCTGGTGTCCTTGTGTTCATAATCAGTTCCAACTGATTATGACATAACTTCCCTTGTGAAAAAGAAGTATACTTTAGCATATTTTTTTTTTAATGGATGAATGAATGAATGAGGCGTTTACATAGCGCTTTTGTGTATTGATGTACACCCAAAGTGCTTTACAAAGTGGGATTGTGTTTGAAATGTGGTTAAACTGTACTGCTGAATGTACTGGCAATGATAAAGTAAAATATATTTTAATGTAATTGCTATTAAAACTTACATGTTATGTAAAACATATTAACGTTAAATGTAACATCAAATACACATTGCAGTTCAAATAAACATACTTCATATGTGCTTTAGTAGCCTATGTTAGTCAGAACATCAAAACAAGTGTAATTCTTTAACTCACAACAAAAGAATATTAAAAATAATTATTTTAAAATGTAAAACTTTTAATTTGCCGTTATAACAAAGTGCATTTTTTCAAAACGTATTTGTTCAAAAAATGTGTTAAGAAGCAGTCGTGAAAGTGTCTCTTTTTCAGTACATATAAGTATTTTATTAATATTATATTAGCAGTTTTAAAAAAAAAAATACTTCTAATATTACAAGTGCACATTCGATACATTTAAGTGCACTTCATTACAGGTTGAAAGATATGCTTATACCTTTACACTAATAAGGTTAGCACTAACTCAGAAAGTTAGCAAATGTTAGCATACCTTGTATAGTCTGGAAGTACGATTTCAATGGTGTCTGATGATCTTTCTGATGAGTCCTGTGCTCTGTTGATAATATTAACAAAGCATTACTGAGACTTTTGATTAACAATCAAAGAAATGAAACAATATCGCAAGGAAATGATCATTTGCATGCATTTGCATGGTATGTAACACTTCCATTAAGCCATGTTTATATCTTATGTAACTTGATCTCGCGGTGAACATGGCCTGGTTCAGAGGAGGTGGCCTTCTGCTAATGAGCTCTTCTCTGCTTTCTTATGGAACAGGTTTAGTCATTACAGAGGAGTGCTACCCACATTCACTCACCTCTGTTGGCCAGCATGCTCTCCAGGAGTTTTCCACTGAACTCTTCCATCACCTCACCCAAACACTGAGAGGTCTGACGCATCACACTGTGTTACAGTGGTACAAGAGAATGCAGAAGAGTGAAATGTTGGTTAAGGGTCTATACTTGAACAGTAGTTAATGTACAATTTATTATGAATGAACTAACACTTTTTATAGCATTTATTTATATCTTTAATTCATAAATAAGTAATGCACTTCAGATCTTCAAAGTATATTTAAAAACAGAACTTGAAGATATATAATAATGAAATAAAAGGCTATTTAAGTGTACTTAAGGAGAGTACACTTGTTTCTTAACATACTTAAGTACACTTTTTCATAAGTTTGATAATGTCAAGTTTACGTTAAAGTTGTTGTGCTTTGAAAAAGTACACTTATTTTGATGTGTTGAGTAACATACTAAAGCACGTTAAGCACTTGATTATCAATTTAACTCAGTGCGTTATTCAATATTACATTTCCATGAAGAGTTTTTCTTCTAAAATGAGCATTTTTCTCAGGATCCCGTGTTTATGTTCAGTTATTTCACTTTAGTTGCATGAAAAGAACCTATTCGTTGCCATTAAAGTGAAATTACTGAATCTATTAAATATATAAATATATAACATAAATACAATAACTAGACTCCACTCTCTAAACTTAACAAGATAATGAGGTCATGAAACAATACCGTTTGAAACCTTTAGCGTTGAATATTCAGTAATCTTGGAGCTGCAAAATATCTCTCAGCCAGGATAATGATAATTAAGCATTAAAACCACGCTAGTATTCACACTTAGAGCTATGACCCCAAAGGTCACCCCAGCACCTGAACCCAGTGTAACCTTGTCTGGAAGTCATATGAATGGATATCGTAGACTGAAAGAGAGAAAGGAGTAAAGGAGAGGGCAGTTTCCACAACACACAAACATTGCAGCTGAGACAGGAAGATTCATGTCAGCTGGCACCTGAAACTGGACTCGACTGGATTGAGTGACTCACTGATAATTGTATTTACAACAGCTCGAGAAATTTCCCATAAACACATGGAAGTAAACGTGCTATAGAACATCAGTCTGATCTATAGTCCTTACTGGTTAAATGGGAATATATTAATGTGACAAATGACACGAAAGGACACCCACACACCAACAGAAGAAGATCTAATAGATTCTTAATCCTATAAAGTCTACCGTATCATATTTGATAGGAAAATTTCTAAGGCCTCTAAATGATCAACATGATCAAAACTGAAAATGTTGAAAATTCTGTTGTACACAATCTACTACATGCCTTCTGTCGTCTGATTGATAGTTTAGATGTTTTTAGCAATAAAATATATTTTATTATCTAAAATCTCAGCTCTTGCTTCACGTGTCTTTTTGCTGTCAAATCTCGACTGATTTTATAAATAAATGTAAGAATAACTTTGATATTGTCATATCTTTTAAATTGGACTGAAACTTTTGGCAACTTTATTTGATCTTTTTTTCAAAGATCTTTTTTTCATGTTCAAATGTGTCTCAAATATGATCATTAGGCTTTTGAAGAACATTTATTTGTTCATCTCAATCATCATTGTATTGAATTACATTATATGTTTGTATCACAAAACTAAGCATCTAAATATCATCTTACTAAGGCATATTATTGGAGATATAGAGTGACAACTGATATTTATATAATTTTATGCAAGTATCTACTATACTGTTATAAAGATCTCATTGATTTAAATTACAAGAGATCAGAGTTTTATCTTACTTATTGGTCATATAAATATCAGCATCTGCAAAATTTTGTATGTTTGCTTGCTTTGGGCCATTAATAAATTGAGATATTTTTTCCCTCCATATTCTCACTATGTCATATGAGCCATAATATGTCAAAAAAAAAAAAAGAAAGAAAAAAAAACTGATTTATCAAATATGATACAAAACATAAAACACATGCTTTTTATTATTTGTTATACTTTTTTAAAAAATATATAGGCCTACATATATAGCTTTTCTGACTATTATTTTATATACACTTTTTTATATGCACTTTACAGGGCTAAATGGCATTAGGTGATTGCAAACACATCCACTAAAAATATTCCATTATTAGAAAAACAACTTTAAATAACTCTAGTTGCTAGTTGTAAACTAGAAACATATACTAAAGGACAAAGGTGGGCCTATTATTACTGGAATGTATTATAATATAGAAAGCAGTTCAGTAATGAACATATTATGTATTTATATATTTAGATACAAATAAATGTAATTTTTCAAGCAATAGTGCTTACCCCTCTGTATAGGAGTCCAGTCTGTACAGGTCATCAGAGACCCCCAGCAGCACATCCAGCGTTCCTACCTTCAGAAACATCACAACAAACCGTTACACAAGCTACAGCAATGGCATTATAGATGAATCAAACATAACAAAATCCACCTCTCACATGCTGAGGTTTTAGTTTAGAATCCTGAGGGCCCATTATACTGCATGCCTCCCAGAAATATATATGACTTCAGCCTTTGAGAGAGCAAACATTTAGACTATATTTTTTTACCATCAAAACATCTAAATCATAGCAGGAATTTCTGAAACCACTTTTTGAGAAGTTGCTTCTGATGGAGACATTTGACTGAAGGAGGCAATCTAACACCTGTTTTGATGCACAGACAGACACACAGTTAAGCTCTTTTTGAATCCATTAATTCATATGGAACATATTGGTCAGAACTAGAGTCATGTTGCCAAGACAGGGCAATTCAAAACCAGTCACATGGTTGGTAAATGGAACTCATGCTATCCATTATCATACTATACATACTTAAACTTCTGTTAATTAAAGTTAAAGGTGAAAAGTGTATTTTTTTTTTTTTTTTTATAGATAAACTTCTTTCTACTTTCTCACTTTCTAAAGAGTGTAACATTATGGCTGTCATTGTTTCTGGCTAAACCACTGGCATGGGTTTGAGGCTATTTAAACCAAACAATGACAGACACTGTTGTGCAGTATAGTTTCCCAAGTCTTTGGGAGACCTGCTTGGAAATAATCAATATTATATTCTGTTTTGTGCCCATTTTCTCATTACATCGAGAGTTCACCAAAAAATGAACATTCTGTTATTATTTACTCACCCTCATGTCGTTCCAAAACTGTATGAATAATTTCTTCTGTCGAACATAAAGGAAGATATTTTGAGAATTATCTTGTAAGCCAATGGGCACCAAAACTCTTTGGTTACCAACATTCTCCAAAAAATCTTCTGTTGTGTTCAACAGAAGAAAAAAGTCATCATACAGGTTTAAATTGACATGAAGTTGAGTAAATGATGACAGATCTTTTGAGTGAACTTTTTGAGTGAAATAACAATTTGATCCAGCAGAATCTGGACCCACTGCATCTGCATGTAGCAAAACTGCTTTCTTCAGACAAATAGGGTCTGTGCCATGAGACCATATTTGCTTGGGTGGCACCCTATGGCTTTTGGGGGCAGTCCACTTGAAATGAATAGTATGTAAAGTAGACCTCCACCTTCTTGGTAACCAATAACGGTACCCATTAACTTCAATAATATTTTTTCTATACTATGGCTACTGATTTGGTTATCAATATTTTTCCAAAATATCTTCATTTTTGTTCAACAGAAGAAAGAAACAGGTTTGGAACAACTTAAGGATGAGTAAATTACTTTTAGTTTTGTGTACCTTCTTACATGTATCCAAGAATTAAAATCATTTAAATTTCATAATTTCAACATAACTAATTTACATTGATATTTCCATGATAGACCGGAAGTGACATTATTTGGACCTTATAATTTGCTCTGAAAGTGCAAGTCTAAATATTGTAATTACGCATTTTGAGCGCATGAATGACAGAACAAAGTTGTATTTATGAATAAAAAACTAATTTCTAAATGAGTTGCTAAGTTGTGACATTTGAAGGAGCGCATCAAATTGAAATATGGTGAAAATACTGATTTATAACATAGATAACATAATATGATATACCTATAATCTATATAGAGAGATAATGAGTTAATCACCCAGCTATTGCTTATAATAAAGAACCATTTTACCAACCCTGCACAAATAAGAGATGGAAATTAATAATTTTCCTCATTTTTAATTCTTATGTAGTTATTGGTGATTACTGTTCACAATATAATTATTTTGCTTTGTTTAGGCTACTTCTGTACTATGTTTCGGGCTTTTGTAATTCTGGGAAATATAATTTCCCAGGTGCACTTGAAGGCAGCAGAAGTATAATCTCATTTTATTTTTTACATTTTTTAACAAATCATAGCATTGATTGCATTTATCAAGCTCAACAATTTAACACTGTTTTCAAAGTATTTGCAATGATATAATAAATTATATAAAGAAATAAAACAGCTGTGTTAATGTGTGATTTGAGCTTTGGCACCTCTTTTTACTGACTCTTGACTGAAAAAGAAGAAAAAAACTTTTTGTTAAGAACTTCAAACTCTATTCTGCACTTTATTCATAGAAAGTGTCTAAGAATAAACCTTTTTTTATTATTATTGTTTACTGTCCATTGATTATTGACCTTAAGCAACAATTTTGAACTGTAAGACTCGAACTGGCCTATAGTGAAGCACCGGAGATCCTCCAGAAGTCTTAGAAGAAGAGTGTTTCCTTACCTTCAGCTCTGGGATGTGGAATCTGGAGCACGTGCCCAGACCTGTTTTGGCTGAGACCCGTTTGAGTTTCTCTAAAGACTGACAGCTGATTTTATCCAGAGGAACTGAAATCAACCAGAACTCCATCTCACCTGTGATAGCAGTCTGTGACTTAGAATGAGTCAAATGATGAATTCTAGTGGACGTACACTGACCAGTTGCTGACTGTATCACTGGTTGCCGACTACAGTGTCTGAGAAGATTAGGTTTCTCAGACAGACGAGCACAATTCTCATGTTCTAAAGACACTAAAGTTTTATGATGAGAGTAAATGAGGTAATACCTCATCAAGATCAGCTACAGAAATAGTCTGTGAGATCCAGCTTCAGTTTTTACAAAACCCATTTGTGTGCATGATTCAATTCAATTCAAATATTTAATGTCATCTGTTACAGAATGTTGCATAGAGAATTCATGTCGCTTAAACTGATAAGCCAACAGAAATGCCTCTTTATCGCTGCGTGTCCTGCTCCTCACAGCACAGATTGTGAAAGCAGACTGCAGTTTGTCATTCATTCATTATAACAAACAAAGTGTAGAGACGATGTGAATAATAGATTTAGGGTACAGTGTAGAGATGTTTATTAATTAAAGTAGAAGTTTGAGATCGAGATGAACTAAGGAGGGTGACAGCTTTTTAATGATTATAAAGGGAGTTTGCAAATGTGAAATTGAATTTATACAACAGTTTAATACATTTTTGATTTTATGCAAAAGTTCATATTAAGTGACTTGCATTTTAGGAACACTGTTGTCTGATTGTGTTCTATTTCGTCAACAAAAATAGCTCCAAATAAAGTCCCAGCTGATCCGCAAACACAAAGCTGTTTTGTTTATGAATGAATCTGTGTTTTTGAACAAATCTAGTGAGTCAATGATTCAATGAGCCATTCATAAAGAGAGTCACTTGCTTCATTCCTGAATTAATCAGCCGTTTGAACGAATCGATTGAGTGAATGATTCAGTGACAAAGACAGTGACTTGCTGCCATCTACTGGCGGTTTCAGTTTCATTTTTAAAGTATGAATTTAAATCATTTTTTGTTTCTTTATTCAAAACTTTATATTTAAAACATTTATCTCATAACATCGTTTTTATGAAATGTATTAATGCCACCTCTGAGTCTATTTAAAAAGTCTGTAAATACTCCACATTTGTGTTCTTCTGTGCCGTGCAGAGATTAAACTGTTGATGCTGATTTCATTTTACTGGTAACATATTCTTCCTGATTGTATCTTATTATTTTTAAATGAATTCATTGTTTAATTAAAAGTTTATGAATGTAATTTTTTGGCACAAAATATGACATACATTTAATAAAGTGAAAAATGGCATTACAAAGGTAAAAAAAAAAAAAAAAAACTTTAAGGAGTCAAATGTCGCCTTATAATGGGATGGTTCATTTCTGTCATTGATCAGAAGGTGTTCCTAAAAATAAATTTAGCAAAAAAGAAATGTAAGTGTAGAGTCCTTAAGAAAGGTTCATTTCTGTCATTAA